>JAUTWP010005124.1:0-14145 GCA_033042655.1 Cyathermia naticoides
ACGTCCAATAGCTGCTGATAAGATAAAAATCAATGTGCTCTAGTGGCGTCGTTAAACAAAACAAACTTTACTTTTTTGTTTATAAATAGCTTTAACTACTGACATATAAATTAGTGTTATATAACTAATGTATTTGTGGTACATGTAAATTGCCAGTAACAGTTGTGAATCATTATCTAATTAAGATAATCAGGGATTAAATCACTGTTTCATTAACAACTACTTTATAAATAGATTGATACTACTACTACTGTAAACAAATTAATTAGCAACAGTAAAATCAGCTTCTATTTGCACTAGCCAGCAGGATGGTTAAATCAGTCAGGCAGAGCTGCAGGCACTAAGGACAATATTGGTGCAAGCAAGAGGTTTTCAGAAATGATTAGAAACTATTTTCATGCCACGTAAAACATTTTTATAAATAATTAAAAACTACAGGCATATTTCAGTTCTTTGTGTCAGATAAAAGTCAACAGGATCTGAGAAATAACAAATGTTATTTTGGTTGTGTATGTCACATAAAAAGACCACAGGGTTTCCGAACTGATTTGAATCTACTTCAGTTCTGTGCAAAAAAACTAATTTAAATTCTATAGGATAGATTTCTTCTTCGTTCAAATTAGGATAGATTTAAATTATTTTATGAATTAGAAACTATAGTCAGTTCTGTACACAATTATAAAAATAATTAAGAACTGTATTTTAATTCTGTTACTTATGTTGCAAGTAATAGATTTTCAGTTCCATGTAACACAATTTAGTATTAGGAATTTAATAATAGAAAACACTTATCCAGGCTAATTATTTTACTGTTGTAAAAAATGAAGATCAATAACAATATCCCGTTGAAGGATTGTACGAGCAAATGTAAAAATAGATCTGACAATCAATAGTAACTACATGTATAGTATATTATCTCATATACTTACATTCTGTAACATTGTCGCATTGCTCCTCTTGTAAATGGCTGTAAAAGATATTTTGAAATAAAACTACTAAAGCCTGTAAAGGCATAATTTGTAATACACAAACACATGATGGATTAATCTACCATACAATATGGAGCTGGTCACAGGCCCAATTTCCATTGATTTTATTTTTTCATTTGACACCAAATTCAAATAATTCATTAGAAAAGAATCCAAGTTTTATACTTTTACTTTTAGTTTTAACTTCAGTAATCATTTTGTTCCCAATTTAAAGAAAAAGTTACCCTGATTATTATAGCTAGATTAATCTGTGCATGTACAGATCATCATTCTTATATTATAATATGGTCTGAAGTTAGTAAAATAATTATATTTTAAACAAAAATTCTATACAGTAAAACCCCTCAAATCCGTACACCCACGGGACCAAGTAAAACGTCAGATGAAAGAATTTTTGAAAGGGAATGGGTCCTCTGACCGGTGTCAAGGTCAGATCTTGTAGCGTGATCATTTTTTATTTTCTCACCTATGCATGTACAAAAGAAATCAAAATAAAAGAATCTGTGATTTTATTATGTAACTGTGCTGAAATTGTATCGCTGAAATTGTATCACTGCAATCTTGCAGAATCTACATCAAAAAAAAGTCATACGCTTTATGATAATTCAAATTTAATTCAAATATTTATTGCTCACTAATATCTTTTTACAATATCGAAGACAATATATCAGATATATACAATGTTAGAAACAGCACAGCTATCTATTTAGAATTTCAGCACTGCAAATCGGCAATCATAATTGAACACAATACAAAATCACTGTGACACCGGACCTAAATTGCATGGTAGATTAATCCCTGGTCAACATCCTACTAGGATGTGAACTGCAACATAACATCTGCATATAACATGATTGGTCAATACCACGATCCTGTTAAAAATACCTTCATTCAGCTGTTCCAAACACAAAGTATCAACAAATCAAACAACAATACACTGTTTACAATTAACATCAGTTGACACAGGTGTGGTATCGTATTAATTTAGTTTTTAAATTAGGAATCTACAATTTAATCACAGAACTATAATCATAAAACAATACAATGATAAATAAAACATTAGAATAAAAATACAGCTCTAGGAAATAACATCTCCCCTTCCACTGGGAACGACCTCTGGATTTTGTCAGAGGCTGCTACCAATGGAGGGTACTTGAACAATTTAAAGTTATCTGATGGAAGCACATAAATTTACCAAACCAATATTTTTCAAATACAAATTAAAAATGATCTAGAGCAATAAAATACTAAGATATTCCATATTAAGTGTATGTTCCTTAGGACAAAGAATTAAAGCTTAAATGATAAATAAATTATTTCACTGAGAGCATTAATATCAAATGGCTTCTTGTTTAAACTTTACTCTTATATTTAAACATTCTGAATAGAAATAAAACTTTCAGCCAGCCATAGACTAAACATGTGGCTTTTAAATTAAGCTGGCGGCTGGCAGAATCTCTGCACCGGTTACTTTTCACCGAACAGCCAAACATATTAATATGTATGTTTTTTGTGACAGTATTTAAATCATGCCACTTTGAAGCATTATGCTGCCTGCTACTTTAACCTAATCCCACTCTACTCAAAAACAATTTGAAAGCACTGCTGCATCTTCGGAATCTTACACAGTATTATCAGTGGGATCCCAATGGAATCATTATAATTTATGGATACATTTAGATAGCATACACATCTATTCAGAACTTACTTCATTTTCAATCTTCACTTTGCATTCATCTGTGCTCCAGGTCTGCTTAAGAGCACTGTATCGATACCGGAGACAAATTTCTGTATCATGATCTTCAATGTGGAACTTGTTCCAAGGATCTCTCAGACACTTCGCCTTCTTAATCGCTGTCAGCCAGTGCCGTTTGTTCACATTCAGTGGCTTCAGAGGTGGTGCCGACTTGGACAAGCGACGCTGACGAAGGGTCATGAACGCCTTAGGTTTTTCTAAGGAATTCACCCCACCATGCCCAAAATCATCCTCACTCTCCGTCTCCCGCTCAGACTGACCTTCATAACCACTGATGTCAGTGATAGGGAAGATGAGCATGTCATCATCACTCTCGTAGTCAGACATCTTTCAAGGTGATAAACGTTCAAAAGTCTGGACCGTAACAATTCAAATTAATTCAGAACAAACCATTGGTCACACCAAATAAAATCCAGTTGCCATGGAATCTACTGCAGGCTGCAGGGATCTAGTAGAAGGAGAATCAACCTATTATGTTGCAGTGACAGCCAAATAAGCAACGGCATTTTTCTGAAAAACAAAAACAAGTTAATTTAAAGATGATTGGTTCTGATATGAATAAATATTGTGTTGTGATATCATAATTTATCAGCACGAGTTGATAAAAGTATTAAATCCGAGGCTTGCCAAGGATTTTTATACTTTTATCAACGAGTACTGATAAATTATGATATCACAACACACGAGAGATATATTCTTTTTATCATTTATTATCATTCTTTTCATTAGCGACAATAATTGTAAACATTTCTTTGAAACTTATTGAATGTTACAAAATACCGTCAATAAACAAAATGATGTCATTGGACAAATGAGATGCGTTTAAACTGTATTGGTGATGACGTAAATTTAATTATTTAAGAAAGAAAAACGCACGAGACGTGATATCCTCCGGAGATATCACAGGAAATTATCAAAATTTATCATCCCAGTGATATCTCCTACAAAATGCTTTAATGGATGATAAATGTATTTAGTTTTTAGCTGGACAGTTATATTTCAGTTTGCTTAGTTTATATTTTTTATTTCTGCAGCACCATACAACCCTGTGAGTCCAGTTGAAACGTTGTTTCCAGGTACATGGTACCTTTCCGAGGTTGACAGTTTGCATCGAAGAAAGTACGAACAGAAACTGTATTCAATAGGTGATAGTGTATCAATACAAGGTTCATCTGTATCTGATGTAAGTATCAACCTTTATTGTCTAGATATGATTCATATAAATCTTCCAACCAGTGGTCCACAACTGGTTCATATTTAATAGATGTGGAATTCAAAATGGCAAACCTCCCGACATGGATGCAGTCTTGGATTCTGTGACAAGCTCCCTAAATGCTGAGTCTGCACCCATTGGGGGGGCATGGTTGAACCTTTAATGGATGTAGGCACGTGTAAAAGGATTGAACAAACAACATGGCATAAAGGGAAACAATCAATGTCAAAATTGTATTTGTCTAGCACTGTTAAAAAGTAAATAAAATCTAGCTACTAAATAATTTCCTTTACATTTAAAATATGGACAAACTACAGAAAAGATGATAATTCCCAATACCTATGGCAGACAACGATAATATGTAATGATTTTTTTTTTTTATATTATAGGTAAAGAAATCATCAATAGAAGATTCGTCTGTACCCTCACCAGTGACAGTTAATTAAATGTTATCATTTTATGAAACCACCTTACTCACATATTATCTTTTATGATATCCATATATGAACTCTAACATGACATTGCTATCCTTGTAGCCAGGTTAGTTGTCAGCTTGATATGTGTTCATAATTAGGTACTATTAACTTAGGTTTAACATTAAGTTAGTTGAACCATTGTAATGACAGATTTGCAACATTGTAACCACCTGTATTTATAGACAAATGGAGTAAAATTAAATAGTATGGTTGTTCTTAAATCCACATCTTTATTTATATTTACAAGTGTGTATAATGACTGAGAAGTTGGAAGTTTTTCAGTTACATAGATTAAAAATACAACTAATATTCTTTTCCCAGATATTCTCAAAATTATAAGTCTACAATTGCTGCATGTTTTTTTATGGGTTAGGCAAAACTTAATACAAAAATGCATAACATTTTGTTAATATTTTTATATAGGCTTCCAGTTTTACACTAGGATTTATTTTTTGTTATACCGTTTGTGACTTGACATGTACCCACAAAAATAGATATTGTGTCCGGTGTGATGCATAAAAGATATAAATGTATTTTTTTATACATTCTGTTCAGTCATGAATAAACAGGAAGAAGACCTCATCTTCAATATAAAAATTTAACATGTTAATTTTTTTATACAACACATAATTCATAATTGGTGGGGTTGTTTTTTCCAACTTAAGTTGGACCTTCACTGAAGAAATGGGTACGTCAATAAACTGTAATGCATATGTATTTAGGTGATTCTAAATATTTATTGACTTCCCGGTTATGTTACAAATCTTGTATGGTACCGTAGTCAATGTTTGTTGAAGATCTAAATGAATATGTTGTTATAAATGTGCATTAAATTTGAATTGTGAACGCTGATGAGAAACAACAAAAGACTGTTTTAAATTCAGTTTTAGTTGTGTCCGTGTTAAATGTAAAGATTTAAAAATAATATACATAGCTCAATAAGTGATCCATGCATTTTACTTCTTCACTGCAATGCACTAATCAATGCTTATAGTTCTGGTCAGTAGTATTTTAAGGCTATTCTTATTTTTAGGATGGTAAATTGGAGAAAAAAATCCTTTATTCAAAATAAAGGCTGAATAGATACTCTGAACATCCACTCCCACTCCTACCCATTAAAACTCAAACTAATTAAAACTGTAGAGGCCTTCCACCCAAGGTTTGTAATCAATACCTAATACATTTGTTTGAGATTACTAGTCTGTGATATGTGAACTATGCTGGTAGGAATCATTATAATTATTGAAAGGATGTACTGTGCACAGTATGTACATTTGTGTAGGCATTAGATATACATACATTTGTCAATAACTCAATGTCATTGTCTTGGTCCCTCTGACTGCTTTACCAGTGTAATTTCCTATGATTTATTCATCATAAGGTTGTATTTTGGCTATTCTTGAAACTAATTTTTTGAAGTGGATTTTAATTGTAGATGGCAGAGGTTTTTATATTTAATAATTTGGTATTGTTTAATGAGAAACAGACTAGAAAAGTAAAATTGTCCATGAAAGAATAGAGTACAGTGGACTGCCTAAACCGGCATCTGTCTAATCTGGATTTCTGTGTAAACCAGCATGATTTCAAAGTCCCGTCCAGCCACTTAACACTGAATAAATCTGTCTAATACATCACTCTGTCTAAACCAGCATATTCTGTTGGTCCCATCTGAATCTGGTTTAGATACTAGTAGTCAGCTGTATTTAGTAATCATGTATGTGGGTCTAACAATTCATGTTGTCTGATGGTTGTGGAACTTTCACTTGGTCAAGTATAAACTCGGTGGCAACAGTTATGTTTTTACAACTCTTGATTTCACAGGTGTCTATTCAAATTGTTATTTGCAATTTTAATATATAAAGCACTTTTTTGTTGTTTTTTAAAGGTACAAAGTGAAACTACAAATTGATTGTTTATTTTTAAAATTAATATTGAGTTTAGGTATGTGGGAAAATATGTTTATTATTTATATGTTATGAGAAGTGTTTATAATATTGTCTAGAATCATGGTTTCATTGAAAGAGAGCTGTTCATTATTAATCAATCAAAATGATTAATCAAGATGTATATTTTTACTAATTTGATAATGTTTGAGATATTCATGTTAGAATTTTAGTCCTTGGTTATGTCAAACAATTGTATTATAATTTTGCATGAATTATTTTTCATTACTAGTATTACTAATTATTTTAGTATGTTTACCATATATTATTGTTGTGAAATATAGTTATATAGTAGTACATGAGACATTGTATTAATAGGTATACATATGTATATATAAACTTTGCTAGAACCAGTTTTGTGTTTATTATTTTTCATTTATCAACACTGAATGCATTTATAATTTTGTGATTTCAGTGTTGAATAAGCATATTTTGTTTATTTTTTATTAAAAATATTTGCATAATTATGTAATAAATTCTGTTTATGATTTGTTATAACAAATGTGATAAGTGCCTTAGGTAAGAACAGATTTGACTTGTATAAACACTAACATTGATGTTTAAAAGAGAAAATATGTTGGATTATTTTATTCATTTGTATGTAAGAGTAATATTGTCACATAATAGTGTTAATGAAAAGGTGACACAAAAGTCTTTAAATTAGTTCTTTGACCCAGTTATTATAAATCTTGCTCTAAAATATTAGTAGCTTGGCACATGTACATACACTGATAGCATAATTATATTGTGTGACATGGACAATCAAAACAATGAATGAGCAAATGTGAATATTCCAATGCAAGAAATTGTAATGTGTAATTTAAACTGAAAAATGTCTAATAACTGAAAATACACTAGCTAACAAAACTTGAATTTACTATTGTTAATTTGGCATTCTGAGGTGAGAATATCAAATTAATATTTTTCTTTTTTAAATCCACCAAAATAACAGGTTGCCATATATCTTAATAAATGTGAATGGTATGGGGTATATTACTAAGGCAAGATACTGCCAACAAAAAATAAATAATATGCCAAAATTTGATTGCTTACTACTGTGAACTTGTGAAGATAGTAATTAAATTTCATGTATTTCCTAATGGTTGTAATATTAATATTTTTTTTAGATATTTTAGTGATTGGATGTGCATGTATTTCAGAAATTTACAAATAAAACGTCATTTTCAGTTGAACATTTTTCAGCTTGTACAATGTTACTATGTGTTATTTTCTACTTCTATTATACCAAACGTCTACACATATACACATATTTGTCTTGCGTATCTATTCTCTTGCTTTTTCATTTATAAAATATAGGAGAAGATGTTGCAAATGTCAACAAAATTTTCTCAGGGCATGTATTTTTGACAGTTGTTGTCTATTTTAAAATTAAAATTTCCAAAGATTATGCTTTGTCTGTTTTTATGTCATTTTTGATTGGGTTTGTTTCAAACTTTATGATTAGTAAATCCATCAAAAAAGTACATATATAATGTCTAAATTTGAAATACCGGGTAGTATTTTTTTTTTTAAATCTTCCACTATTATTAAATTAATTTTTAAAAATATGGAGAAAAATAATAAATGGGTAATTGTTATTCTGTCCATTTTCTTGTCATTCTGTATGGCTACAATAACAAACTATTGTTCTAATCTTCTAGGTGACATAACTTCTTGAATTGTTCTGAATAGAACTAAGCATAATTATAGTTGTTGTTTTTTAGTTTGTACTTCAAAACTAGATTCAGTGTTTAAATGCATGTATCTGTTCTTTGTTGGTTTATATTTCTGTCTGTGGGAAAGTGCATATGAAAGATCCCTTGCTGCTTATCAAAAAGAGTAGCCTATGTAGTGGCAGCGGGTTTCCTCTAAAAGAAACGTCAAAATTACCATATGAATGAAATCCAGTAGTCGATGATAAGATAAAAGTCAATGTTTTCCAGTGGCGTCGTTAAACAAAACAAACTACTTTACTTTTGTTGATTTATAAATTAAATAATAGGATGTCATCATTTTCAAGAAAACTAAATTGATAGTTTGAGTATTCACATGGATATTTTATGTCTGACAGAAATAAAATGATACTCAAGACTTATTATTAAATGTATCACTATTATGCTTATTCCTGACTACAGTATTACATGTCGACCACCAAAGGGAGTAAGAAAAAGTGGCCTCTTAAGATAGGTGGCTGTTTATACAGGTTATATTGTACTTAATTAGCTGATATGTGAGAAAATAAATGTGACCTTTGAATATATAATACATACGAATATTCTAGATTCAACTTATAGGCGTCTGCTATAACAGCTTGGCTCTGAACTTGGACGTTATTTATCTATCCATGATTTAAATAGTTTAATGGCAAAAAAGGAAAAGCATACTAGTGTTCTCACAGCTAGCGCCACATCTGCAATAACGTTTCTGCTGGACGTATTATAATTAGAACAATATTTATGAAAAATTAGCTTTTTGGCTTTTTTTTTTTAGCTTTTTTTTTTCTTGTCATTTTTGTTACAGTAGCATTCATATAATATAAAAATAAGTTATGTATTAAAAAATAAACTGTTTTAAAGGCGGTTTTGTTGACTTAACCACTTATTTTTCAGTAAAACACCCTGGTCTAAGATATAGACTTATAGTATACTACATGTATAACTCATACATTAATAAATTAATGTACACTGTTATTTAAACAAGACTTGGCATATGTTCAGTTTTGTGCATACTTTTAACGACCAAACTTTTTAAAAATTAAACAGGCGATAAAATATATATACAAAACCGTGTTCTAGCGAAATTAGATTGTTTTTTGTTCCACGTGAGTAGTCTATTATGGACCATCATTTCTACTAAACTTACAAATAACTAAATAAAACAAATAAATTATGTTAATCATTTTATTAATATGTTGGGCGGATATAAACGTATACTAAGTATAACGAATATTGCACAAATTTATAAAATAAAATTGAGTATAAAAGACAATTGTAAATGTAAAACTAATAAATAATGTTCACGCTGGCACACGTCTTTCACAACACTCATCACTTGCATATCAAATCATCTGGACGGATTGTTTTCAAAGTGAACACCATGTTGATGTCCATCTATGGTACTAACTGCCCATCTATAGCACTGATGTATAGCGTATGTGTTTATGTATCAGTCCGTTCCTTTCACAATTTTAGTCCACTTGTACATCACAAGGGCAAGTATTTTGTTTTGAACCTCAAAACCTAGTTTTGAATGTTGACATCAGTCTGGTTCATTGGAAAATTCCAAAACAAATGTTTGTTTTTTAACCTCATAAACACTTTTTCTGATAGGTCCTATAACCGTTTCACATCACAAAACCAAGGATTTTGTGTTTGAAGCTCAGAAACCCTTCATTCGAAGATGCTTGCCCAATTCCGTGACTTCATAGAGACATGATCCAGGAGCTTCAAGATCCTTTAGTCCAACAACAAGGCAATGCTCACACTTGACAGCCACGAGAATCTTATCGTCTGCTCGTCCAACCAGTGTCTCCTCCTGGTCGTCTTGGCAAAAACACGTGTAGACGGTGTTACAAAACTTCAGTTTAGTTATGGCATGGTAGTTGCTGGAGATCACTCCAACCAGACTCAGGATTTCGGTACTGTTGGCGTCCCAGTTTACAGTACAGATGATAGTTTGGAGATCTGACTGTTTGAGATCAATTATCCCCACCGTGTCGACCTTCCCGCGTCTCATGAATGTGATCAGCATGTTTCTCCAGTTCATGATGATCCTCTGATATCTGCCTTTTCGTGAATTTGGTTTTCTGATTTCTTTTCTTCAATGTGTTCGTCTGGTTTACTTCTGTTCTTCAATGTTTTCGTCTGATTTCTTCTTTTTCGTAAATTTGGTTTTCTGGTATACTTCTTTTTCTTCAATTTACTCGTCCAATTTACTTATTTTCTTCAGTATTTCGTCTGATTTCTTCTTAAACGTATTCAATTTGATCGTCTGCTATTCTCTTCTTCAGTTAGGACAAAACAAGTCTAGCACATTTATCCAAGAGACTGGCAAATATCTAGTTATAACGTTCCCTGCATTTATAGTTTTACAATAACCTGTTGAACGTGTACAACTTTGCCTCTTGAATGTTAAATGATAAACATACAAACACACGTGTTTTATATACCTATGTTTACACTGACTCAAACACGTGACGTTATGTCACTTCTATTCTCGGTAAACTCCAGGACTAGGCTGAGACAATTCACAATGACAAGTGACTAGGATAAATGTAAACCGCACATGTGAAGTTCAAAGTTGAACACGTTGCAGGTAAACGCTACCTGACATCAGTGTGGATAACAGAGACACCGGTATGTCAACAGACCGGAAAATAACTCGCGTCCTTATCCACTTCTACTAAACAGGGTACAATAAGTGTATTTGGTATGATGTCCATAAAGGGTGGCCTATATTCGTTTTGTTTATGTATTATTTTTATGTTCTATATTACATATATAGTGACATTTAAATCAAATATAACTTCTATTAATAAAATTAATTAAGTTATAAAATATTAATAAAATTATCGATATATATACTTCCCTGCAAAAGTTTAGACTCACAATCCAAATCTCATCATGTTCACCAAATGGGTTCTTTGTCATATGCATTGAGATAATGCTTATAATGTCTTTGTTTACAGTTTTAGAGGTATTTGGCTATTTATACATGTGATTTTCAAACTCATAGCATTACGTGACTTGTAATAGGTAACATAAAAAAATGATAAATTATTTTAAGTGAGTCTAAACTTTTGCAGCGAAGTATATTTATCTTCATGCTTACATCCAATTAAGGTTCAATCTGTCTGTCCAGGACAGATATTAATGTTAGTAGAAGAGAGGAAATCTGCTACCGTCACAATAGTGCGGCTACTCTTTTTCAGTAAGAAGCAAGGGATCTTTTATGCACTTTCCAATAGACAGGATAGCACAAACCATAACCTTTGTTAAACCAGTTATGGAACCACTGATCGGTGCAAGTGGAAACACCTACCCATTGAGCCTTGCTGAGCACTCACTCTGGGTTGGAGTCGGTACCGATATTACAAATCCCATGCCTCAACTGAGATTCGATCTCAGTACCTACTAGCCTTTAGTCCGATAGCTTAACCACTCAGCCAAGGAGACCTTTATAACAACAGTACTGCCTAGAGTGGAAATTTGTTTAATGTGCTTACATCACTAAACAAGTGTTCAAGCATGCCTCTCATGGGCACAAAATGACATAGCCAGAGATTGTGTTGAAGACAGGAAGTATCTGGTGAAAGTCTGACATATTGTTTTATAAGAATTAGCTCGATCTGTTGACATCACAGTCTGCTGTTACTCGTACTAAAGGCTTATGATTGAGATTTCCTCCTGACTGTAGACTAGAAACCAGAGCTCATCGGTGAAGCGTGTTCCATAATGTCTGAGCTATGTGATCAATGCTCATATCACCGTATCCGTGGTATGTACTGTTCTGTCTATGGAAAAGTGCATATAAAAGATCCCTTGCTGTTTATCGAAAAATAGTAGCCTATGTGGCGGCAGCGGGTTTCCTTCTAAAAATGTGTGTCAACATGACCATATGAATGACGTCCAATAACCGAGGATAAAAATCAATGTGTTCCAGTGGCGTCGTTAAACAAAACAAACTTTACTTCACTCGCTAGAAAAAGTAGTTTGTTTTGTTTAATGACGGAACTGGAGGATATTGATTTCTGATTCTTGAGCTGTCTATCCAGGACAGATATTAATGTTAGTAGAAGAGAGGAAACCCGCTACCTTTTTCATGCAGCATGGGATATTGTATATGCACTATACCATAGACAGGACACTACAAACCATGACCTTTATTAAACCAGTTATGGAATCACTGGTCGGTGCAAGTGGAAACACCTTTCCATTGAGCATTGCTGATCACTCATTGAGTTGGTCGATACTGAGGTAAAAAACTTCCCTGCCTCGACTAAGAGATTCGATCTCAATATCTGCCAGCCTTGAGTCCGATAGCTTACCCACTCGGCAACTGAGACCAGTTTGTGATCACAAGTGTACAATTGTACTGTCTTGGAATTCGCAGAGTTCCTCAAAGAAACGTTCTACTAATTAATTAACTTAATTAATGTCCTCTTTTATATTAACCAGTAAATCAGATCAATGTTGACAAGTTTGACAATGTGGTTCTTACTGTAAGTACAAATATCTGCTTATGACAATTATCACAATTACTAATGATATGCATCGATTGGCAGGTATGGCGACTGCTGGTTGTATTTGTAGATCATGAGTGATAAACACCATATGTTTGACACCTAATAGCCGCTGATTAAAACAACAATGCGTTTCGGTGTCAGGTGATTAAACATCGTTTATAATTTTTATTTATTACCTCTTTAGCAAGATAAATTGACAGTTGTGAAAACTGATCCAAATCTAGTCAATAAAATGTTATGGTTTGCAGACCACTCTTAATAATACACAAATGCATAAATATGCCATAAATCTGAATCAGACAAATGGTCTAGACAATGCCAGCACATACCTGGATGGGACTGAAATCATGCACAGAAATCCGGATTAGACAAATGCTGGTTTAGACAGTGCTGGTTTTATCCAGGCCTATTGAGCTGGATGGGACTTTGAAATCATACTGGTTTTAGATTCAGGGGAATCAGCCACATTGTCCCATTAGTTTCAATAGATATTTTACATGCTTCATCCTACAGACAGGATAACACATACCACGGACATAGTCCAATTATGAGGGACCGTCTGTGATGAAAACAAATTAGGTTATGTCGACGTCACGACATCAATCAATCGCTTTACCTGTCAGCTAGATCCCGGTATGTTGTTATTTGCTTGGAGTTTATTGTTCAATTTTCATTCCAGACATTTTATTTTAACCTCAATAGACAATTGGTGATATTTCTATATTAACATTTATTATTGTTCAAATGGTAACGACGCCACAAAACCACATTGATATGTTGATCTTATCATCAGCTATTGGATGTCAAACATAATATTATGGTAATTTTGACACATTTTAGAGGAAACACGCTTCAGCCGCCTAACTACACTTATTCGATAAACAAGTATGTTTTTATTAGGTACTTTCCCATAGACAGGACAGCACATACCGCGAATTGATGAACCAGTTGTGAATCACTGGTTAGAAAAAAACTGAGAGATGCAACATGGCTGAATATTTTGTGAATGGAAGAGATAGAGTGAAATCATATCCGTTTGACCTCACATTCCTTAAAGGTCCGCATTTATGATTTTTTTTTTCCACTCACTTAATGCAGGATATGACGAGGTTTTTAAAAAGTTATCATAAAGCGAAACGAACTGATTTGAAACGTAATAAACATTTGCAATCGATTTTATTTCATTCCAATATAGCTTTGATTTAAAGGCACATTATCTACTTAACAACCCTCTCAAAGGGAGAACACCTTTAATTGTTATTAATATTTTATACATTTTAACGTAAATACATTTAGAATGCTTAACGAAAATAGTAGCTGATTTCCTCTAAAAATTTGTCAAAATTACTATATGAATGACGTCCAATAACCGATGATAAGATAAACATCAATGTGCTCCAGTGGCGTCGTTAAACAAAATAAACTTTACTGTTTGTAAAACTTTAAATGTAGCGCGCCCGCCTTTGAAGCGTTCGGTCGTCGGATCGATCCTTCTCAGTGGACCCAACTGCAGTTTGGGCTATT
>JAUTWP010005235.1:0-14143 GCA_033042655.1 Cyathermia naticoides
CTAAAAATGTGTGTCAAAATGACCATATGAATGACGTCCAATAACTGATGATGATAAAATCAATGTGTTCCAGTGGCATCGTTAAACAAAACAAACTTAACTTAACTCGAACCGCGTGGAAATCACGCTAAACGACCCACCCCCATCAAAATCCTGGCTACGGGCCTGTCCATGGTTGGTTTGGAACGGTTCGAGTAAACATTGACCAAGAACAAACCCACGTGCCAAATTAGACCAAGTGCGTAAATATGCTAAATGCGTATGCGTAACCAGAATTTCATTCATGTCGTAAGAATAGGCAAAATAAGAAACAGCGAAAAATAAAATAGCCCGACTTTCGATTACCCCCAAAAATTTAATAAAGTGGACTCATAAAATAACAGTTTCTAAATCGAACATACGTTACATAGGCAAGGAAAACTGATATATTACTGCTAATGTTTCAAATGGATTAGATGTGCTAATAAAAAATATACAAACCATTATTGACAACGTGGAAACGCTTCCTACTTCTTCTATCAACTGGTAATAACCGATGTATGAAATCGTAACAATAATATCAATGCCAGTTTAAAGCACACGACAATTTCCGGTTTTGTTAGAAATAAAATCTAATAATTTAAAAAATAATGTCATACGAATTGAACTTTTGAAGAATATTTCCAACTAGAATAAGGTGCTCAATTGAAAATTTATAAATTGTTATCCAGTATTAATAGTTATACTTTGATGGCATTGCATATTTGTTAATATAAATATTAGAATATATGAGGTTACACTGTATTTTCGTGGATTACCTAAAACCGAATACTTCATAATCGTTAGTTTGCTTCCAAGTTGCATTCCTTCATTCATAAGCAGTAGCATGCCGGCCTCATGTAGTATTATTAATTGCTATTCACGTCAAGGGAGAGATATAGTGAAGTTTTTTAGGCTTCCCTGTGTCATCAAATACCAAGGTGATCTAACTAAAGGGAAGAGTGAAAGGCGAAGGAGACTTTGGATTTCAGCCATAAACTTGAACAGATCAGAATTTGGGCTTAATACTGTAGAGAAACCTCCAGATTATTTCAGAGTTTGCTCCAATCATTTTATAACTGGTAAGCTATTACTATATACCTTACTATAGCCTATATCATCTGATCATTAGTTTTCGAACATCAATAGTTTCTGAACAGTTTGGGATTTCTCGGGATTTAAATAAAGATCAAAGGTTGCAAGTTGACAGTCAGGCTATTTTTGCTAGCCATACAAACATTCTTAGAGTAAAACTAACGTGTAAGTATGACATCTATATCTTGTATTTGTATATGTTAATTTGCCTTACGTCAAATTGTGACACTTTTTGCAAATGCACCATCATTAAAAAGTCACCAATAACTCTCAAACAAAAAATTCAGTACTCATGATGAAGTGTCGTCTGCTATATTTACGATCTTTATTCATGGTCTACAATACCTAAGGGAGGGAACTACTGGCAATTTGTATATACTACTCAAAAGAATTTAAGGGTCAGATGATATTTTCGACATTTTCTGAATGTCAATTATATTAGCTAGACCATAATGTCACGCATGGTATTGTTCCATTTTGACGAAAGTGGGTCTAAGCAACCCATAAATGAATTAATATCCACTGGCAATGACACTGTTGACTTGTTCTAATAGCGAATTTTCCTATAATTGGAGCTTGCGTCAACAATGGTACAACGTCAACTGAAGATCGAGGGAGGGTTATTGCTTGGCTTCAGGATGGCAATATGCAAAGAAATGTTGCTCTGAGACTTGGTGTCAGTCAGAGTGTCGTTGACCGACTTTGGCAACGGTACCAAGCAACGAATTCTGTTCGAAATCGTCCACGTTCGAGAAGATCCCGAAGCACTACAAATAGAGAGGACCGCTACATCACCAATATGGCTCTACATCAATGAACAACCACTGCACGCTGATTGCATGACACTGGACTGCGACTGGAACTCGAGTGTCTGATCAAACCATACGCAATCGTCTGAGAGCCAATAATCTACACTGCCATCACTAGGCTGTTCGACCACCACTCCTACCACGTCACAGAACGGCCAGATGTCACTGGATCATGCTTCATGGCAACGTGTTCAGTGGGGTCAAGTGATGTTCACTGATGAGTCCAGGTTTAGTATCCAGTTCAACGACGGTCCAGTTCGTGTCTACAGACGTCATGGGGAGCGCTTCGCTGATGTTAACGTTAGACCATGTCACCAGTTCAGTGATGGCAGCATCATGGTGTGGGGCGGCATCTCTATCCACCACAGGACCCCCCTCTATGTGGCAATCTGATTGGAATCCGCTATCTCAATGAGATTATCCGGCCGTTGGTTTTACCAGCCCTTCAGCAGATTGGCAGCGGGGCAGTTCTGCAGGATGACAATGCCAGACCCCACCGTGCCAGGATGGTGACAGACTTTCTCAGGCAACAAGGTATCGCCAGGATGGATTGGCCAGCATATTTGCCTGACTTGGCCCCAATAGAGCACGCCTGGGACGAATTAGGCAGGAGAGTTCGGGATAACCATGCCCCTCCGGCCAACCTTCATGATCTGGGTCAACTTCAGGAAGAGTCCCAGGCCATTCCACAAGAGTTCTTCAGACGTCAGATCAACAGTATGAGGCAACAATGTGTCCAGGGGTGGATTCACACGCTATTAAACGAATGTGCTAATGTGTAAAATCCATGTTTGACAACCTTCAACTTTGACAGGATGTCATGTGACTTTCTTGTATACAGTGACGTTTATTTGTGGATTTTTGTAAATATAGAACAATAAATACAATTTTTGGTGTAGTTTACATCATCAATCTAATACACTCTGAAACTTATTTGGTTAAAACATTTTGACCCTTAAATTCTTTTGAGTAGTATATTTAGAATAGATGTTCTAGGTTCGTTTTGTGTCCATCAACACTAAAAATAATGGCTGGTATTCTTTGCCAGCCGGGGAAACCGTGATTGATATCGTTATTGCTTCTCAGGCAGCCGGACAATTAAGTCGAGTAAGCGTTTTGTTTCTCCGACACCAGGGAACTAACAGTGCATTTTAGTGTGGATGTGACTGGGCTATAACTATAAGTGGTGTAGTCTCAGAGAGTGGAAATGGCTATATCTGTGGTTTTGTAGCTCCAAAATAGCAGCCATAGAAAAAAGACAAAAATTAAGCACACACAGCCAGTACACACTTCCTTTCTCAAGAGCAGGTTTGCCGAAGAAATAATTCAAAATATTGAGTCTAGTTCTCTGGGCAGACGGGGAAATAATTCAAAATATTGAGGCTAGTTATCCGGCCAGACAGGGAAATAATTCAAAATATTGAGGCTAGTTCTCCGGCCAGCCAGGGAAATAATCTCTTCAAAAAATTATAATAATGGCTCTATTAGTCTACATTCAATGCTACATAGTCATACTTATTAACTCAGGACATCAATAGGTTGTTCTTTATTTTTTATATTGGCAACAATCTTTCAAAACGATGAAGTCAATTGATGATTTCTGCTGATAAGAAAAACAGACAGGTTTAACCATTTATTAAAAACTGCAATTCACTATAAATTTTGTATGAAAAAAGTTGGAGAAATGAGATTGCAGCTTTAATAATTACATAAATCAAATCAGGTAAATTTCTAACATAACACATGAATACATTCAGTAATTACCCAACTGTGTAACAGCAGAAGCTTGAACTATGGTAAGCACTATACAGACTCTTGAGACACCAACAAACAAGATTTTCATGTGGTTTCTACAATTGTAAAATTAACTACTGGCATAAAATTACAAATATTTAATATTAACAATTCATTTTGTTTTAATTATTATTAATTTTTTTTATCTTTTCTTTTCAATATGGGATGTTTGCAGTAATTCATAGTTTTATAATCAGAATCTGGAATTCTGCAAGCAATTTACAAATCAACAGAAGTATTCTGGATGATCTTATGTTTGCCTTGTGAAGATAGTGTTAAATGGTTGGTGGAATGTTTTATGAGAATCATTTAGAATGTACTTCAGGATCTTCCCAATCTTTAAGATCAGTCTTCCTCATCTTTATAAAAAAACACATTGTTGGTATTTCAGGCTTCCTGTTCTGACAATGTCGGACACCTTGCCCAGGAGGGGTGTGCTTGAACACTTTTTAGTGATGCATGCATGTTAAAAAAATTCCAGTCCAGTATTTCAGACTGAAAACATAAATTCATGTAACAAAAATAAAGCTAAGAAGCATACTCAAGACTAAAAAGGAAGTAAACAACATACAAGTGACATTAAACTAAATTTACAAACCAGTATTGAAAGATATAAGGATATCAATAATAAAACACCAATACAATCAAACATTTAAAAAAATTGATTCCGAGTCAATAGTTCAGAGTCTAGTTAAAATACTAGCAAGTAAAAGTAAATATATAAATAATAATTATATAATGTATAATTATTCTTTAATCATTAAAATAGGCCAAATTAAAAAAGTGACAAAAATTCTTAAGAGAAATATATTTTTAAATGAGTGATTGTTGTGTTTTATGGGTTACCCTAGATTGTAACTACAAGAACTAACAACATGGCAAATCATAGTATTTTTTCATCTTATGTAAACCTTAATATAGATCAACAAAGAGTAAACATGTAAACAGTTTTAGATTTAAAAACAATTTCATTAAAATTTTATAAAAAGTTAAAAATATGACTGAAAATAATTTTTTGGGGATGAAAGTTGACTTTTTTAATGGTTGTTTTGATAACTATACAGTATAATAAACAATACATATATACATTAAAAAATGTATAAATCCTACATTTAGTTATATTACTTTATACTTTAATATAGGTTTAGAGCAATGTATTAAAATTTCAGGCCCTTTTTCTGAGAATTTACTAAAACTAATAAAAAAATGTATTTGTTGATTTCCAAACACTAATGTTTTATGATTATTTTAAATCATAATGATACAAACAATGTAAATAAGACTGTGTTTGTTATGTCATTGTTCGTGAAAACAGCTACGGAAAACATCTCAAAATGTGAGAATTGTCATAAAAATCATTTTCTTGTTCCTATTTAAAACACAAGTAATAAACTTTTATTAAAATTGTTCTGTCCTCAACAAAGATATCTAGCAATGTCAGAGTCTGTGTGTCTAGGACAGTTATGCTTGAATCATATGTGAATACATGTACTTACTACTAGCCTATATCCACTGCTGACAGACTGATTCAACTAACAATCCATTACAACAAAACAGACAGCATTATTGACTTGGTCAGTTCAGGTCATGTGGTTTAACGTCTACATTCAGAGCCAGGCTGTTATAGCAGATGCCTCTCCTGGGTGCAGTTTATGGTTTAATCCATAGACTGTGTCCAGGAGTTGGTGGTATATTATTGTTATATGGACAAGTTTAGAAAGATTTATGTGCATGTTCAAGTTATGAATCGACTTATGAATTCATTGATGGTAATACAAACAAATTGTGAAAACTCTTAAGTAGCATTTATAATACTTTGTAAGTAGAAAATTTATAATATTCTCACCTTGTTAAAATAATGGCTTAAGTACAATTTTCAAGTTTTGAGAAAAACTAAAAAAATCTGAATCAAATATAGAATAAAATAAACTATAATCATACACTTGACTTAGACCATTATACTAATTGTATTAGAGACAGCATTGATATTTTCAATTAATGACAGACAATTTTACCAGAGATGGCCAGCATCATAAAGAGATGACAGGAAAAAATATAATTTTCCTAAAAATTCCATTATTTTAACAAGATAACGATATACAGGACTTTACAGTCATTCAAAGACAAAGGAAAACCCCCAGACACTGCCACTTTAAATACATCACAGTACTGTTTAATCAGCAGCTATTAAGTGTGAAACACAGTATTTATTTATCACTCATATCACTTAGGTATTTTGAAGTGACATAATTTTAACTAGTTTAGCCAAGTTAGCTTAAAATTACTAGAAACATATTTTTTTCGGTTGTTTTAATTCCTTTAAAGGTAGTAGAACCGTATTATTTCGGTTGTTTTAATTCCTTTCAAGGATTATAATTATGGAAAGTGTATATAAAAACATGAACTTTCTGCAAATTACATTAGTTCAAGTCTGCCAGACAAAGTTTACTTTTGGATTCTTTTGCAATATTCGGCTAAAGTCGGTGCGTTTTTTGTTTTTTGTTTCTCGATTATCATACTTACGTGGTAGAATTTGACCATGCAAATATCCAGATCGGTAAGTGAATAACCGATATGGCCAACTAATATTATTGTATGTGTTTCGAGGCATCAGTTAATACCTGTAAATATGGTTCTAATCCCTTTAAAAGAATATGGTCATGTATGCATACAGTGTGGTATTTGAGTTTGCTGTTCAAAACATTTACCAGATGTTATGAGAGTTGAAACATAAATTAAAGTATTTTTTTGTTTAATGACGCCACTGGAGCACATTGATTTTTATATTATCATCAGCTATTGGACGTCATTCATATGGTCATTTTGACACATTTCTTTTTTTTAAAACCTGCTGCTGCCACATAGGCTACTCTTTTTAAATAAGCAGCAAGGGATTTTTTACATGCACTTTCCCACAGACAGGATAGCACATACCATAGCCTTTGATAAACCAGTTGTGGAGCACTGGTTGGAATGGAAAATATCCCAAACTGTAGGTGGGTCCACTGAGAAGGATCGATCCTATGACCGATCACTTCAAAGGTGGGCACACTACCGACTGAGCTACATCCCACTCAAACATGTATCAAGTAGAAAAGATTTCAGCTATTAGTGTCAGAATAGTGCGCATCTTATTACATATTGGAATACTGTAATAATCAAATTAGCCATTGTTGGGATTAATAAAGTAAAAAAGCATGAAAATTAGCAAGAATGAAAAATGACTAATAATAATTATTCAGAATTTTCTTTTTATCATGATGCTTGACAAATTTAAAATCAAAAATGGTATATTGAAACATTGTTTAATTTTTTCCACTAGCACATTTCTATCAGTGTATTAAATAATTAAAATGTGATCTAAAACTGTTGACAGTTTGTACATTAAGTAAAAACTTAGATATGTGACTATTCTATTTGTCCATCCACCCTTTACCCCAACATTTGAATATCTAAATTTAAGATAAGATTTGAGAATCTAAATATAAAGATAAGATTTTAATATCTAAATATAAATAAGATTTTAATATCTAAATATAAAGATTAGATTTGAAAATCTAACTATAAAGATTAGATTTGAAAATCTAACTATGAAGATAAGTTTTGATACCCGGGTAATCAAAATTTAAAGATAAGATTTTAATATCTAACTATAAAGATAAGATTTTAATATCTAAATTTAAAGATAATTTTTGAGAATCAAAATTTAAAGATAAGACTTTAATATCTAACTATAAAGATAAGATTTTAATATCTAAATTTAAAGATAAGTTTTGATAATCAAAATTTAAAGATATGATTTTAATATCTAACTATAAAGATAAAAGTCTTGAGAATGTAAATAAGAAAAAGCGAGTTATTTATTTTTAACGTAATTACCTGCTGTGACGAAGGTCTAAGCGTTGTTCGTGGCATTGCTAGAGAATCATACATCAGTAATGTTTTCTTCTCTCCTTTAGACCCCTCACTAGCCACGTTTCCCACTTGAGCACCAGACTGCATACCACTTGCACCACCTTCTACATTCTCCGAAACGTTTTTATCATTTGAACCACGTTTTCTAAATTTTGCTAAAAGGTCTGAAAAAGAATTTGATCGATGTAAACCATTGCTTTTGGATTCCTCCACATTACTAGAACTGGCTGTCTTTGGTCTCGATTTCCTAAAACTGTTTGATCGACTCAACAAAACATCCCGGTATTCTTTCAATTTTTCCTTCAATGATGCAAAACTATCAGCATGTGACATTTGACCGTGTTCCGACCTATCTGAAGATTGTTGCATACTGTCGTAAGATTGAGCACGTGGTATATTTTGATTGCTTGCTACAGTTTTAGTATTCAAGTCACCCGTATTGAAAGTTTCAAAACTACTACTTCGTTTGCTTGGTCGAGCTCTCAGTGAAGAGAAACCACACACTACATTAACAGGCACAGCTGAGGGACTAGATCCCACTAAGTCATTTGACTCTTTGAGCCGGAGTGAACCCGTTCTCACAAAAGGTTCTTTCTTAACCTCGCACGTAGAGCAGAAGTTTGGCAATGATCGCAGTAAGTTGTTTAACCTTTCAGACACTGTAGCGGGCGATTCTGCAGGAAATCCTGTCCTCTCCAGTTGGTCAGATTTTGCCTCAAAATGACAAAGAGAATTGGGAGGATCAAAAAATCTTTGAATCGATGGATCTCCTTTTTTAGAATCTAGCGAAACCGTCCTGCCACTTTCCACAAGTTCCTTTGCTAACTGAAGTGAACTTAAATCAACCGATGCAGAACGTTTATGACGGAATTTCTTCCTTTTCGTTTCTGAAACACTTTTATCCTTGTGGTCATTCACTATATCACTCTGAACAGGGGAGACAACTTTGATATCTTCTTCACTCTCCGGTGGAGGAGGTATGATAAGTGCTGCAAACTCATCCTCCAAATTCTGAAATAATTTTGTGGAGGAATCTTTTTTATCGTCTGTACTATATATTGTATTGTTTGAATTTGACGGTGGTGGTGGCACAATAAATCTAGCAATAAGTTCATCAATATCTCTGTCAAAGTCAGGACAATGCATCACACTTGCAGACTTGTCTGAGGTATGGGATGACTGGAAGTTAGTAGAATCAGTGTGAGTGTGGGTAGAATGTAGTGCAGGATGACTTGCAGGGTCCGCACTACTTGATTCCATGCTGTGTTTTACAGCAGCAGTAGATCGCAGAAGCTGTCTCGCATTCACTGGACTGCCATGAAGTGCAGGCCGAACTGGCACTGAAATAAAGTTATGGACAATTAAAGTTTTTTGTTTAATGACACCACTGGAACATATTGATTTTTTATCTTATCATTGGTTATTGGACTTATGGACAATTAAGGTAACATATTGCCTCTATGACAGATAACTGGTTTTATTACCCCCAGCAGGCACACATAACCGAGGAAATATAAATCATAATTTCCCTAGGTAAATTATCACGTATTGGTCTAACCAGTAATTTCATTGGTTAGTTCTGTTCACTTTGTCCAATAAAAGTGGTGGTACTAAACAAATTAGCCAATCAAATTACAGTACTGCTGCATCTTCCCCCAACCCCTTCTCCAGCTAAGCCAATGCATTCCAGACCCTCCCATTGGACCCTAGACGGTAAATTCTTGGTAGTGCTAAATTATGCATGTTAAATAATACTAATTACCTATTTTACTATGTACAGGACTACCACTAATAGCAGGTGAGGTAGATCTGAGAGCAGAATCTTGAGGATGGGAGAACATTGGAGGAGACACGTTGATGTCTGTGAAGTCAATCATGTTGCCATCATCAGGGGTCATAGGAGGTGGAAACAAAGTTAAATCTGAAATAAAATACACAAAGCTAGTTAACATCACAAGAGCTTGTAGCAATGGTATGTCATAATTTTAATTTGTATATTTTAGCAGGTGCTTGAACACTTATTTAGTGAGGTAAGCACATTAAACATTTCCACTCCACTCCATTTTAGCAGAAATTTAGGAAAGTATTAAAATGTAGCTGAACAAAATGATCTCTCAATCACATTCTTAAGTTAGATGACTTGTGTTTGATATTTCAATACATAAAATCTACTCAACTTATGGAATTACAAAACATGTTTTACTGTTACATATTAATACAAGTAACTGGGTACTTTGGCATGTATGTTGAGATAACAGTTTTTTTGGTATATAGTAAAAGAGACGAAATCTCAAAAGAAGCCTGGAAAACAGTTTCTAAATCATTTCGTGTTACAGGCAGGCATCCATCATAGATAGTTAGGTCATGGTGTCCCACATAGGACTAGGGTGGATGCCACGTCAAATATTTTCTAAAAGGGGTGAAAATATACGTTTTACCCCCAACCCCCAGATTTCACAAAAAACTTTTTAGAATCAACGTAAGTTGTTTCTTTTCAATTCATAGTATTTGCATTGTTTTATGTATCTTATTTTAAGTGAGTAAACATTTGCAGTGTATATTGATAAGAAATTTGTTTAAGTTTATTTATGACAACACAAGATTATTACCAATAATATCAGGGTCTAGGTATATTCCTTTGTTCTTCAGCTGTGCAGGGTTTGTCAGTCCCATACACAAATCTGGTGGCATCTCATCAGGACTGTGTAGTCCAAAACTCTCTGCAATGTGTTGTAGATCTGATGATGAACCATTGAAATCAGGACTGTGCAGACCAAAACTTTGTAATGCTAAAATAAAAATAGTTTTAAATCATTCTGTATTTAATTGTATGCAGATTGTTCAAACCAGATGACATCATTCCAACAATAATTGCAAACTAAAACTTGATAAGATATACTTGAAGACCAAAATTAAATAAATCTCTTATTTTTATTAAAAGATTATAGTAAACCAGAAAGATAACTACATAACATATTCAATATGTTCAGTATTGTGACCTTGACTATAAAGATCATCCATACCTCCGATTTCATGGCATCCCTTCTGAATCTGATTAGTAGGTCCTAGTGATCATCGTATATACCCAATTTGGTGCTTTCTTCAACTTGGTAACAAGTTTATAAAAAAATGGGTTAAGCATCCCTACTATCAATCTCTGTCAGGTAAGGTGTCAAGTCAGGTCAAGTTATTTAATGTCGCAGGCTGTTATAGCAGATGCCTCTCATGGGCTCAGTTTATGGTTTTATTAATCCACCGCATCTGGGACAGGAAAAAGGGGAGAGGAAACAGAGGGAGGCATGGTCATACTAACGGAAACAAGTGAGTTCCCGCTAGCCCAGTCTTGCAACTGGAGTGTCCCTCTGTTCTTTGATCATACTATAATACTAACACTCCATCAAAACACCAGAATGTAGCTCCTACCTGGACTTTCCTTGCCTAGAGCTGCCTTGGCTGGACTGTTGTTTGGAGTTCCCCAGCTGTCTGTGTCACTGCTCTCAACGTCATAGCCAATGTGTGAATCACCATTCACCAAGGTAGCAGACAGAGCCAGCAGTGGCTTGCGTTCAATGTCTGTACCCGACCCACTGTCTGTGTCGGATGGGACCTCATCAGTTCTGCCGGTCTCAATACCAGCCTTGTCTTGTTGCTTGGTGACATGCACAGAATTAGTGTGACTAGAAACATCCAGTAACGTCTGAAACGATTTTCTTATCACATCAGAACGAACAGAAAGATTTAAATCCTTGTCTGGTTCCTTTTTCTCAGCCAGTGCTGTTACACCAAAAGACGTGACTTCCTCTTCGTAAATGCTTCCATTCAGTAGAGAAGGGTTAGGAGAGGAAAGGGTTGCATGTCCATTTTCAATTGGTTTAATCAGGTTGATTGTTTCACCAGTTTCCTTGGCCTGAAAGAAAGTATTGAAGAACAATTTATTAATCAAATATCTAAGGAAAGCTCATTCTGTTTAACAAATAAAATTTTAAAATGCTCTCATATTAATTTTTTTTTGTATTTCCCTAAAAATTTTCATGGTTACTGTTTTTTAACTTCAAAAAGAATAGTGTTCTCAACATATTTATTAGATAAAAATATTTCATATATTACCTATTTTATATGTTTACATATAAAGGGAAAACAACCTAACACAAAACGAGGTGACGAGGTATTCACTAAATCACTATTATTAACTGAAAAATTAAAATAAAGTAAGAAAAACATTATTCTGTTAATAACATCATGACAGTACACAAAATTTGAGGTAAATCTAAACCCTGTAACAAATATGTGTACATGCAAAACAAAGTGTAAACAATTACTGTTAAGCAATAATTTGAGACTACCATAAATGATAATACCATCAACTGGTTGTGATTTGTGATAAATTAAAGTTTGTTTTATTTAACAATACCAATGATTTTTATCTTATTAGTGGCTATTGGACATCATTCGTAGTCATTCTGACACATTTTAGAGTAAACCCACTGCTGCCACATAGGCTACTCTTTTTGATAAGCAGCAAGGGATTTTTTATATGCACTTTCCCACAGACAGGATAGCACATACCATGCCCTTTGATAGACCAGTTGCAGAGCACTGGTTGGAATGGAAAATAGCCCAAACTACAGATGGTCCACTAAGAAGGATTGATCCAATGATCAACCGCTTCAAAGGCGAGCATGCTACCGACTGAGCTACATCCCGCTCCTAATATGGCTACAATACAGTCAACTTTGCATGGGATTTTTAATCTTGGTACCGACTCCAACCCAGAGTGAGTGCTCCGCAAGACTCAATGGGAAGGTGTTTCAACTTGCACCGACCAGTGGTTCCATAACTGGTTTAACAAAGGCCTTGGTTTGTGCTATCCTGTCTATGGAAAAGTTCATATAAAAGATCCCTTGCTGCTTATCGAAAAAGAGTAGCTCTACTTTTGTGGTGGTAGCAGGTTTCCTTTTTTCTACTAACATTAATATCTGTCTAAACTGAACCCTGCTCTAGAAGAATCCTGTCAAAATCAGACAATTTGGTCCCAATGTGTTCATTTAGTGTAAATCTAACCCCTAAAAACCAGACACTTCTAAAAACTAGACATTTTACTTGATCCTGTGGGTGTCCGGTTTAGAGAGATAAATGTAGGCCTACTACATATACAGCCACTGCATATAAATTGAATAATATACAATAATATCATTAATTCAAATTGGTTTATTCAAATAAAGCACATTACAATTCTGTGGGCTGTCTTGGTAAACATTATCCCAGTAAAGTTTGTTTTATTTAACGACACCACTAAAGCACATTGATTTTTATCTTATCATCGGCTATTGGACATCATACATATGGTAATTTTTACACATTTCTTTTAGAGGAAACCAGCTGCCACAACATAGGCTACTCTTTTCAATAAGCAGCAAGGGATCTTTTATATGCACTTTTCCATGGACAGAACAGTACATACCACGGCCTTTGATGAACCAGTTGTGGACCACTGGTTGGAACGGAACATAGCGCAAACTGCAGCTGGGTCCACTGAGAAGGATCGATCCAACGACCGATCGCTTCAAAGGCTAAGCTACATCCCGCTCCCTCATTTTGTTTACTGCTAATAGTTAAATTTATTTTTCTTTGATTGAGTATATTTATTATGTAATATCAGTATGAAGTATACTCATCACTGTTAAAATAATCCTATCTCTCTCTCCGTCACTCCTTTCATCCGCCCCGCTTTCTTCCTCCCCACCTGTGTCTCTCCCCTTCGGTCTGTCTGTCTGTCTGTCTGTCTGTCTGTCCGCCCGCCCGCCCGAGTGCGCCTGTGTGTGTTTGTGAGTGCGCGCGTGTGTGTTTGTGAGTGCGCGTGTGCGTGTTTGTGAGTGCACGCGCGTGTTTGTGAGTGAGCGTACGTGTGTTTGTGAGTGCGCGCGCGTGTGTTTGTGAGTGCGCGCGCGTGTGTTTGTGAGTGTGCGCGCGTGTTTTTGTGAGTGCGCGCGTGTGTTTTTGTGAGTGCTCGCTTGTGTGTTTGTGAGTGCGCGCATGTGTGTTTGTGAGTGCGCGCGTGCGTGTTTGTGAGTTCTCCTGTGTGATTAAGTGTTCTTTTTAACAAACGTGCTATTCGTGTATCTTAAATTCTACATACCGGTACGTTATCACCAGCTGTCGTCACTAAAGTAAAAACAGAGATAGGCCTACATGTTGATGGCCGCCAATGGTATCTGGCAAAGGTTTAGTGTTCATATCTTGGTAAATAAGGGTATTAGAGGAATGAAATAAGATTTTTTATGTTACCTATGATTTGTTCTAAGTTCTAATGTACCTATTTTCCGGGTTTTGCATTCCATAATCAGGCCCGAAGGTGGGGGGCTGGGGGGCTATAGCCCCTCACTTTTAACGGCAGCGGAAATTGAAAAATGTTTAAAACGTTGTAGGCCTAGATTACATTTCAGATCCTTGGCAACCAACGATGTTTTAACCCCTACAGCATCATAGGCCCCGCTACCTGATTGCATGGTAAA
>JAUTWP010005346.1:0-14143 GCA_033042655.1 Cyathermia naticoides
GAACAGTACATACCACGGCCTTTGATGAACCAGTTGTGGACCACTGATTGGAACGGAAAATAGCCCAGACTGCAGCTTGGTCCACTGAGAAGGATCGATCCGACGACCGAACGCTTCAAAGGTAGGCGCGCTACGATCTCGGCTACAGCTCGCTCCCTTAGTAGATAATGCAAGCTGTGTATATATGTAAGTAGAAATGGATAGTGTTTTATATCAACTGATCAACATTTTATTTTAAATTAGCAGGTGTTAAAATTGTATTCATCACATGAATCACAAAACATATATAGAAGTAAAAATGGAAGAAAATATGGTCTGAAGAGATTAAATGACAGAACAAATGTGAATGATTACACTGAAAAACTACACCTGTGTAACTAACAGAGATGCAATCTGAAGCATCAGTCTTTTAATGTTAGTCATCATCAAAACAACACACAGTAATAGAAATAATTGACAAGACTCATCATGTTGCATGTAAAATTATACTTATTTGGAAAAACAAAATAGGAGCATGATAAAATTAAATTTTACAATTACATGAAAATTGGCCATAAAATTGCCTTCATGACGGCAAATGGATGCCTTAAGATAATGGCAGATTTCTGTAACTGTACAGGAAATTTGTGTCAACTAACATTTCCATCTGTGTGATCTTTGAAGCAGTCTGCAGACATGTTAAGCCTGGAACTAGTGAGTGGCTAGATGACCAGGATGTCACCAGAGTTCACAAAGTCAATGCACAATAGCCAGTGTTTCACGCTGACCAATTATGATGGTCATTATTCTAATTAACCAAATTTGTTTGTGATGAACATGTCAGCAGGTTTGCTTTTGTCATGATATTTATGAGGATTGGTGGTACTTGCTTATTTTTCTTTTATCTATAGAAAGTGAAATAATAAAAGAAAATCTATTTGGGAATACATTAACTTTAGCTAGTGTAAGCTCTGCTAAAAAACTTATAAAAATGCATTTAGAATGAAAACTATGATTTAGTGACAAATGGTATATGACATGGCATGTGGCATCTGATGCATTAATGGATGGATGGTTGGTTGTAGTGATGGATGAACAGATGGATGGACAAACAAATAAATAGATCATGTAGATAAATGAATAGAGTGGATGGATTTAAGAGGTACAGTGAAACCTGTCTAAACCAGACCCCCAAGAAACCGGAATCCTGTCAAAACAGGACAAATAAATCGGTTCCAATGTGTCCATTTAGTGTAAATCTAACCTGTGAAAACCGGAAACCTCTGAAAAACGAATATTTTTCTTGGTCCGAGGGTGTCTGGTTTAGACAGGTTTCACTGTACATGATTTAAAATATTAAAATATTAAAGGAGAGACGGTATTAAACATCTGAAACAAATACAACACAAATAAAACTTCTACCACCACATAGGTGATATTTGATGAGTTGCAAAGTGTCTTCTATACGCACTTTACCACAGACAAGATAGCACAGCCTTTGATGCATAAGTTTCTGACTACGGGCTATAATAAGTCCTATGCATGAACAAACTATACCTTTTTCTTCTTCTTGCTTTGTACTCTTTTTGCTGACCAACAAGTCGCCCCCTGATGAGGGAATCTCTTCATCTGGTGACTGGCTCACTGGCACCATGGGCAGATCACCATCAGCCGCCCCATCATCAGCTGGAGAGTTATCTTCTACAGGAAGTAACTCTTCTTCTGTTTTGGCTAGAAAAAAGGTTGAACAGGAAATGATTATTTCTCATGGGTGAATAATACAGAAAGAGTGTGTAATCAAAGAGTTCTTTTTTTGGCAATAAATTCTATAGATTTAATTTAAATTGTGAACTCTGGCATACTCCTCGCTGTGGATTGTCATTGAATCCGACCAAATAAAGAGAATTAAAATAGCTGCACAGGAAGATTTTCAAATAAAACATTTATTTGAGATCTTAACTTGATGAGACATCAAAGCAGGACAGAGAACATATTAGATGATAGACTAATTAACAGCTACAATGTATGACAATGTCATTTTTTACCCATTGCTTATAAACAAAAATGTTCATTATTCAGGTATAAAAAAAGTAATATATTTTTCTTTCAACAAATGGATAACAGCAGAAAGAATGTAATGGTCTGACATGAATACAATAATCTAGAGAATTATAAAGAAGTTGATATTACAAACTCTAGTAAAAGATTCAAACTTAAAACGTTTTTTCAGTATTTTTACAAGCATAAAAATCACCCACTCAAAACTAGGTTATGGAAATTTTACACTTTCAAAAATAAAATTTGATTAATTGAGTACAACACATATTTAAAGTCTTTTGGAATAGTAGAAATGGGCAAGTAGAGTAATTTTAACCTTTAATTATCTCCCTTTATTTTGTACAGATTTGCTAAAATTAGATTAAAAATTTGGCAATACCAGCAGCAACGATGTCCTCAACCTGTTGGTTCAACGTGTCTACCATCACTTCTACAAACTTTGTCAGTCGTTTGAGCTGGCCTTCATCCAGAGTCTGTGGTTCAACTTTACCTGCATGTAAAAATACAATATGTAGAATAGGGCCTACTGCTATAAACAACCACAACATTATCTACAGTTTCCTTATGGAAGGGATTGCTTCCAATAGGACAGCATAATTATATTAAAATTGTTATGGAAAGGATTGCTTCCACTCTAAATAGGACAGCATATATTAAAATTGTTATCAAGCATTTGAAAAAGCCATGAATTAAAGTAGCCTAGAAGAAAAACCTGATAACTTTATTCTTAAAATGGAGGGCTTTAGAGGGTTTGGTTCTTGCAATGAAGGCTCTAACCCACTATTTGATGGTATGGGATCTTTTCACTGAATTGTACCAAGGCCTCTAGATATCTTTTACTGAAATTTAGAGTCCATATGTCATTATTATTTCTGGGTCACACTACAGGGGTCAAAATTGGATGAAACTGCAACTAGAACTTTGGCCTGGCATGCTATTCACTAACGGTAGTTTAATTGAAAAGTTGATGGACTAAACCAATCAAACAAAATGCTGAAATTCTGGATACAAATTCTGCTCTTTTTAATGGTAGTGCAATTAATTTTACAGATATTTTGATATTAAGATTTAATGTAACATATTTTACTTAAAACACCACGTGAAATCATTTAAGAACAAAGTCAATGTGCATCCACCATTCCAGTATCAATATGTTAAAAACAGCATAGAAACATTTTCAAGAAGAAATCAGTTATTTGATTTATTCAACAATTTCAAAATAAACATGAAACCATAGAAATAAATAATCTGTTACTTAAGCTGGTTTTTAAAAATCAGTCGCAAATATCTGCTAATTAGGTAATTTGATGTTTTGAACAGGTGGTGTCAACATTAACATCAAATAATTGGAATTATACTGCCAATGACAAAATTTAAAAGGTAACAGGTGCATTTACCAGTTTACCAACAATGGCCATGTTACAAACAAGATACAAAAAATAACACCAATTAGTTTCTTTTTTCCCAGTTTTCAAACAATTACAATGGTAAATGCATTGATATTGTATAACATATGTCCACTAAAAATAGAATAACTCATTAACGGTGAATCATTATTCCTTTAGGCTGCAATTTAATTGCAAGATTCTTATCCTTCCCTATAAAAAGTGTAGTTTTAATACTTGAATATTTTATTATCCTCAGCATTTGAAAAATACAATTAAAAGTTTATTTTTCATATAAAAACAGTATAATCAACATCAGATGCCGTTTCATTATAGCAAATATAAAACATTTTCATTGAAGAATGTGACACTAATGGCTGTCACCACATGATACCCTTACATGAACAGGAAACTAAGGACAAAGGCTACAAAAATGAAAACACCAACAGAATAATAAAATATCAACATGACAATTCACCATACAAACCATCAAAGTAATCTGATGAAATATGCCATAAGATCTTCATAAGTAAAGTTTGTTTTATTTAACGATGCCACTGGAGCACATTGATCTTTATCTTATCATTGGCTATTGGACGTCATTTTGACACATGTTTTAGAGGAAATCTGCTGCCGCCACATAGGCTAGTCTTTAGATAAGCAGCAAGGGATCTTTTATATGCACTTTCCCACTGTCTTTGTAAGATGTAACTGATGTATGGGTAGATAATTAAAAACCAAAGGGTCATGACTGCCAAAAATGTATTACCATTATTGTTACCTATAAGTCAATCTGGCCTTTAATTCAATACCCCATTTGAATCACTAATTGTAAAAAAAAACTATTGACCAGCTTATAAGTTGACTTACCATAATTATTCACCTGTAAGTCAGTCTGTTATGTCAATAGTTGGTAAATAGTTTTTTTTACAATTAGTGATTCAAATGGGGTATTGAATTAAAGGCCAGATTGACTTATAGGTAACAATAATGCTAATACAGTGGACTCTGTCCAAACCAGATCCAGTTGGACCAACAAAATATGCTGGTTTAGACAGTGCCAGTTTAGACAGATGTTATTCAGTGTTAAATGGCTGGACAGGACTTTGAAATCATGCTGGTTTGCACAGAAATCCAGATTAGACAAAGGCTGGTTTATACAGAGCCCACTGTATATCAGTCAAATATTAATTGAAAAGTTTAGATAACAAACTGACACAAGATGACAGCGTATTTTCTGTCACAATACGATAGCTATTTGATTTGATTTCTAAAATATGATCATCCAAATTAATTCACCTTTTAACAAAGCAAATAAGAAACTTATTTAATACAAACAATTTGACATGACAGGTTTCTGAGGGAAAGATAAGCAATCAATAGAAAAAAGAAAGCGTCTTTGACCCCTAGAGAGATGAGACATAAAATTTCATTAACACACCTAAATGTGAAATCAAACTGTACAGAGAATCCACTATTAATTTATTATGGCCTAATGTGAAGGAAAGTGTATAGGAAATAGGTTTGCCTGTAATGGGAAGACACAAATTAGAATGGCTTTACACAGTATAGTTTCTCTGAGCATCGGTTCACAATGGTTAGATCGTACCCAGAAAAAGCTAATTAGTTTGCTATCGTGTACTCTGTCATTAGTAGATTTTTTTTACATTTCAGCAATGGATCTGGCTGTATTAAAGAAGGTAGGAGATTATTACAGACAAACAATGGTTAGAAGCTGGCCACGAATATGTGATCTGTCACGCAGCAAGCATCTGATTTATTGCACTTTGGCAAAAACTAATTTCCAAAGACATGAATATAATTTGGGGGAGAACAGAATGTAGGTATAGTTTATTAAGATGTTGGATGAAAGTATGATGGAAACTGTTGATGATGGTGCCCAATGAATTATAGCAAGAAATTTGATACTCAATTATGATTCAAATTTTGAACCATACGAATGACGTCCAATAACCGATGATAAGATAAATATCAATGTGTTTCAGTGGCGGCATTAAACAAAACAAACTTTTTTTCTTCAAATTTTGATGTCATGTGTAAACTTGCATAGTATGAAATTAAATATATCTAGACCAACAAAAAAGTTATTGCGTACTCTAGGGTCCATAAAAGATGACATTTATTTGGTTATGGATCTGATTTTATCATAAATAAACAGCAAGATGACCTTTTATTTAGCATGAAAAACAAATTCATTATTCGATATAAAAATAGGTAAAGGCTGAAACTGAACACTATTTTTGTTTTCTTTAATTATAATGAATAATTGGTTTTCTGCAACTATTAATGTAGTTTTTAACCTCCAGAAGAGAAACAGGTGAGTCAGAGGGTCTGGAAAACAGATAAACCATTCCATAGCAAAATGAATGTAAAGTTTGTTATAAATGATATCATAACTTTTTAAATTGGATTCCTTATGCTCATATACTCTTTAAGATACAATGTATGAAGATATGAGGTCTACACTAAAATCTGATGTCTCAAATTCTAATTGAAGGTTGCTTAGTTGAAAAACTGATCATGGCAAATTAAAGTAATGAGTCATAAAGAATATCTTGTTTAATCAGTTGCATTTAGGTGAAGACATGGGCTACTGGACCACATGGTATAGAATGTCAAAATAAACTGTTACTGACACATCAGCTAATGTTTACAGTTAGCCGAGAGGTTTTATGTGAGCCTTTTACCACATAATTATAGGACCACATATATCTCTGAATGTGAGTGAGTGAATATTTGGTTTAACATCGCTGCGAGAATCTTTCATATAATTGCGATGATTAAACATTTATTAATATAATGATATGACATTAAAAATGAAGCATGAAAAACATGCCAAAAAAGTATAATAAAAATTAAGCATATAATGTAAATTATAATATATAAACAGTAATTTAAAAACTTTCATAGAGTTGGATTTCTTTTAAAAAAGATAAGATGTTTTGTCCAGGGACCTAAGTAAATAAATGATTAAGGTTGGGTGAGGAATAAAACCTCGTGCTGGTTTGAAAAGTCAACATAATCAAGCAAAATATCCTCATCACAACCAATACACCTAGGCCTATCTCTTTACTGTTTACAATGATCAGTCAAAGAGCACTAGTTAGTATGAGAAGCTCAGATGTTAGCGTGTCTGCCTGTGAAGTGGTCGGTCATTGGATTGTTCCTTCTCAGTGGACCCATTTGCAGTTTGGACTATTTTTAATTAAAACCAGTGGTCCACAACTAGTTCATCAAAGATTGTGGTATGTGCTCTCCTGTCTGTGGGAAAGTGCATATAAAAGACCCCTTGCTGCTTATCAGAAAGAGTAGCCTAAGTGACAGCAGCAGCTTTTCACTAAAGAAATTTGTCAGAATGATCATATGTTTGACGTCCAATAGCCAATGATAAGATAATAATGAATATGCTCTAGTGGGTGTCATTAAATAAAACAAACCTTTTCGTTAGCATGAAGAAAAATATACCCAAAAATAGTAATTAAATAATATTCTTGATATTTTATTTCTTGTAAATCATATTAATGACAATAATAATTAATTTGCAATGAAAATTATTTCAAATTCCAACACAAAATCAATCGCAAATAATTAATCAGCCCTAAAACAAAATATTTTAATTAGAAAAACATTGTAAAAAAAAAAAATTCTTTGCATGAAATTAATAAAACATATAAATCAATTACACCACACATAGCCTTCTGGGATTCTTCTCAATAAGGGAAATTAATTTCAGTAGAATAAGCATCGACTCTCTCAATATTTTTTGCACATTAAATCTCCTAATTCAGTGAAACTCGGTTCACACAGTTGAACTGGCGTGAAACAATCCTGCACACTGGCTATCCCTTGGGCCAGTTTGAAGAAACACAAATTGAATTTATATTAAGTCTCAAGAAAAACTAATATTTTCTCTTAATGACATCCTCGAGTGAACACAACAAATGGAAGACCAACTTAGGCCATAATAAATTAATTGATAGATTCTCATTGAATTTCTTTTTTTCATATTTGAATTAATTATCTGTTTCTTTATATATGTTTGGTAAATAGAACTAAACACCAGTTTAGAGCATATGTTTTGTTTTTTAATCATTGGCTATTGGATGTCAAAAATATGGTTATTCAGTTTAAGGGGAAATCTACAAAACGTTTTCATTAGAAGCAAGGGATCTTTTATATGCATCATACCAGACATGTTATCATATACCACAAAGTTCAGTTGAGGAGCATTCTTTGGGATGTAAAAAACCCAAAGGTCAACCAAAGAGGTTCAATCCTTATACACAACAGCCTCAGGTCGGCATCCTACCGACTGAGCTAGATCCCCTCCGCAATCAATGTTAGAGTGACCATGGACTGGACTGGAATTTATTTTAACATGCTTACATCAATAAATAAGTGTTCAAGCATGCCCCTCTTGGGCACGATGTCCAACAGTGCCAGACACCCTACCCAGGGCGGGAGGTAGGGGGGTAGATAAATAGGGATATGGCTTCATAAAAATTTAATTGTAAAAATGGAAATATAAAAAAAAGTAATAGTGATTATAAACTTTAAAATTTTTAAGTAATAAATAATTAGAGATTAGATTTAGACTCACCCAATTTTATATTATTCATGTTCTAAATTTAAAATAACCCCTTAAATGCCCCTGGGGCGAGTGTGACCATGACCATTATGCTTCTTTTAAGCACTTACCTTCTAAAAGGTCCTCCAGAGTTTTCTCATCTGGGGGTGAGAGGGACAGATAGCCATTGGGTGACTCGATCAGCTCATCTTTAACTTCATCTGTAAATAAAACACAAAATATTAGATAATGTTGGTGTATCAAGATGGTCCTCTATAATTTTACTACTTTATGGAAGAATTAATGTTGTTCAGCAACACCCTAGTATACTACACTGTTTAATCGGTAGCTATTAGGTGTCAAAACAAATATTTATAACACGTGGTCTACAAAATAAAAATCTGTTGTCAACAGTCTTATACTTTTTAGGCACAAGCACCAGTCTTATACTTTTAACGCACAAGCATGGGTTCTTTTGCATAATTATATGCTTTCAAAACAGCACATATCACAAGCTTTGATATACTGGCACTAGTTAAAAACTATAGGTTGAACACTAAAGGGGACTGATACTGGAACCCACGGCACTTCAACCATAAGTTTTGCCATTAAATTTAACTAATGTTATTAAGAAATGTATATAAATGTACATAAATGTAATTATTAAAAACTGAAGATACACATGTTTGGCTTTATTCGTTATCTGCAAATTCAGGTTATTATATATTCTAGAACACCTGAAGATGCTAATTATTACTATGTTCTTGCTGCAAATGAAGCAAATTTATTATAAGCTGATAACTGCTGCAACAGAGTAACTGGCTGAGTTGTTGCCTAGCAATTTGTCATACCACTTTCTTAGCAAGATGGAGTCAAACCGCTATGTCTATATACAGTTAAAAAACCTGCAGATTAGTACAACACATATAATAAATTAAATATGTACACAAGAACATCAGAGAAGATACCTACTACAATAATGTATTATACTTCTATAGCACAGCACTAAAATGGTTCTACATGCGACAAGAAAATACTTCTTGAAAAATGAGATTTAGTACCAGACTGTTGTTACCATTTGAAAGTCGGTCAGGCCAAATGATAAGGCCAGGGTTGGGGTGTGGCCAATCAACCAATCACCTGACTAAAATAAATGTCTTTTTTGAGATGAAAAGTTGGGTTGACTGTAAAACTTTAATAAAAATGTTTGTATTTGTTTTCTTTATTTATATTAATTCCAACAATATATTTTGTATATAGGATCAAATAATCTCTATGGGTTAAATTTAACATGTCTGTTTTTGTTAAAAGGATGTCCTTTAACATTTGTTAACATTTTTTATTGGATTACCATCAAATTATAACACCAGAAAAATATAGTTCAAAAATGTTCTGATACATTTGTTTTTTTTAATTGTTCTGTTTTCTCGTGTAGGATTTACAAATTAAGCCATTGAGCTTGTTCTAACATGTCCTGTTAAACTTGTTTTCCTATTTATTCTGTTTTCAAGTCTTAAATTTACAATCAAGTCATTCTACTTGTCGAAAAAATCTCATACTTTTTATTTGTTCTGTTTTCTGGTCTAAAATTCACAATAACTATTCCACTTGTTAAAAAACATTCTATTAAATTTAATTTTCTATTTATTTCATTTTTAAGTTGAAACCCTTTTGCTTGTTGGAAAATTTCCTATTACACTTGTTTTTTTATTTATTCTGTTTTCTGGTCTGGGATTTACAATTAAACTATGCCTGGGATATAAAGTGTGCTTCCAAGCATCAGAAAACTTGAATCATTTAGAATAATGTGTGAATGACATCTCGAGAAAATGGGATCTTTTGCCAAACTGATCATACCTGCCGTTGTTTCCATGAGCCCATCTTTCTGCGCTGCCATGTTGGTATCATCAAGAAGCTGTTCTTCCCGGTCAGTAAGAGCTGTAATTTGTCAGCAGAAACAAGGTGAAATGGAAATGTAATTTGCACAGAAAGCAAAGATGGATAAAACTGCGGTAATTTACCTCAATTAGAAGTGGCTGTCTATATCTTTTAGGCTATTTTGTGAGAATGTTGTCGAATCATTTCCATCTCATTTTGATCTCATAAGAGCGATGCACACTAAGGAACCTTTGCCTCATTAAATTACCCGGTGATGAAACGTGGCTTCACAGCAGTTTTAACAACATTATACGTGCAAAATGGTGGACATTGCATGACTCTTAACTGGGTAATTTTCAAGAATTGCTAAAATATTTCAATGGTTTACACAATTATTAAAAATAACATTATACATGAAAAATGGTGGACTCTGTATGACTCATTAGATATTTTTAAAGAATTGTTAAAATATTTCAATGGTTTACACAATTATTAAAAATAACATTATACATGAAAAATGGTGGACTGTATGATTTTCAAAGAATTGTTGACATATTTCAAAGATTCACAAAGTATTAAAAGTATTATTATACATTAAAAATGATAGACACTACATGATTATCACTGGCTAGTTTAAAAGAATTATTCAGATTTACTAAGTATTAAAGTTAATATTATACATTAAAAATAGTAAATATTGCATGACTGTCACAGAGAAAGGAAGAAACCTAATTTAAGTTTACTCAAATATTACAGAACCTAATCCTGGATACTAAACAACAGAAAATATTTTCAGCTATTACAACCTTTATGTAGTAAAAATTACAATTTATTTAGAAAATTAGTTATTAACATGCATTTTTGATAAATACAATGTGTTTCTCTTGTTTGCTCAAAATTCTTTTATATGAAACAACAAAGGCTCATGTCTGGAAACCAGTAAAACTAGTGTTTATTCAACGATGCCACTGGAGCACATTGAATTTTATCTTATCATCGGCTATTGGATATCACACATATGACCATTTCGACACATTTCTTTTAGAGGAACCCACTGTCACAACATAAGCTATTCTTTTTGATAAGCAGCAAGGAGTCCTTTATATGTACTTTCCCACAGACAGGACAGCACATACCACAACCTTTGATAAAACAGTTGTGGACCACTGGTTTGAATAGAAAACAGCCCAAACTGTAGATGGGTCCAGTGAGAAGGATTGATCCGATGTCTGACCGCTTCAAAAGCAGACATACCATTGATTGAGTTATGGCCGCTCCTTCTGGAAACTAGAGTCAATGCCCTTAAGCAAATAGTGTCAAGATGAAACTAGAATCAATGCCCTTAAGACAACATTGTCTGCATCATAAAATTTTAAATAAGACATGAATGGTTATGAATATTTAAAAAATATGTCAGCTGGTGTTGTGTATCACAAGGTAGATGATATGATAACTATGTGTAAATCATGATATCTGTGAATCATGACTGAAACTGAATATCTTAACCTTTTCACCATGTTTGTGTGTCTTGTTGTCTTGCTACATGATCATTTGATAAAATTAATCTTACAAAATATATATCAAAATATGCTTATTTAGCAGTGACCGAAGACGTCGCCTTTATTTTCTCCAAAATCAGCTTATCTAGTATAATATAACCTGTATTTAGCAGCCATTTGTCTTCAGTCGCCTTTATTTTCTCCCAAATCAGCCTATCTAGTATAATATAACCTGTATTAAGCAGCTACTTGTCTTAAGAGGTAACTTTTTGTTATTCCCTTGAGTGGCTTCTTGATAGGTTTAAGTGTAGATCAAAATATTTGAAATTAAATTTTTTAAACTTTCATTAACCTGAAAATTAAGCATAATGTCATTTTTCATGTTTGTGTGTTTAATCATATTTTTGGTCCTTATATTTAAGCTTCTTCTTGACAGAATAATGTTTTCCACCTGCCATTATATATATTTAATTTATGGGAAAAAAATTAATGTGCTTACATCACTAAATAAGTGTTCAAGCAATTTAATTTAATTAAAGTTTAACTTTAAACACACAAGAGTTTATGGAAAAAGGGAGATAATAAAGTAAAGGGAGAAAACCCCAACCCATAACATGACAGGTTTTAATATTAATTCCCTACTAATACAAAATTTACTTTATCTGACACCAAATTCCTATTCTAAAAACAGTAAAATTTCATACTTCAATTTAGTTCTTTTGAATATTATTATTTTATGAGAATTAATAGCAAGGAACCAGGAGCTATATGTATGAAGACCATATACATTTAAACATGTTTAACTCTCTATACCCTACATGCAAAATATCCACTGGGGCCTTATGGATGAACCGAGACAGACAAAGTCCGAGACTATTTTTGAACATCAAGACTTGCACATGCAACTGAACAATGGGTTGTCCGAGACTTTCAGTTGTCTTGGTTCATGAATATGACCCTGGTCTTGTAATTTTAGGCCTACTGACTTATTTCATTTTTGTTTGAAATACAGTTACTTTTGTAAACAATTGTCTAATACTTAACACAATTATATATTTAAAATCTACAACATTAACTGACCTTCATCATTGTTAGACAGAGCATTAGATGTCATCTGAGACTGGAGGAAGTTTTCTACCGCTGCGGTTTCCTCTGGATACATCGACTCATTGTCTTGAACCAAAATAGAATTCTTCTGATCCACGAGTGAATCTCGATTCATCTGAGCATCAAACTGCTGTAGAGCTGAAAGACGTTCAATAGCATCCACATAACTTTTGATGCGGTCATCATACTGGGAGTTATCATATTGTGGGCTGTCACCATATCGTGGCCTGGAATCAAATTGTGGGCTGTCACCATATTGTGGGCTATCACCATATTGTGGGCTGTCACCATATTGGAGGCTATCACCAAACTGTTGGCTGTCACCATACTGTTGGCTGTTATCATATTGGGGGCTGTCATCATATTGGGGTCTGTCCTCTCTCACAGGAGCATCAGCAACCGGTTCAGAGGAACCAAAGGGGCTGAGGTAGTTAATGGAGTTCTCATTAACGAGGAATGGGTCTCGTTTAAATTGACCCTTTGACTGGTCAAAGTATTTGTGAACCTGGACAAATTCATCCCGTTTATTGGAGTTGGACTGAAGATCACCTAGACCAAGTCCTAGATCATCCAAGCCAGAAGGCTTCGGATACTGATCTTCCACTTGGTAGGCTAGCAGTTTTTGTAATACTGAAGAAATTTCATCTTTTGCTTCACTAGAAAAATCATCAGATAAAGATAAAAGCGCATCTTCACATTGGTTTGGGTTGAAAGATTTTTGGAAAGCAAATGCAACGAGAGTGTTCTGGAGAACACACTGTGTGAATGCATCCTTCCAGGTCAAGCCTCTTTGAATAAGGACCATGATCCGATCTTCCAACTGTTCCAATTGGAAAGTTGACAGCCGGAAATTGTATTCATTTTCATCAGCTCGGAGTCCACGGAGTACAGTATCTTTGCAACTGCCAAAAAGTTGATCTGAAAAAACAAAATACAAATTTTCAATAAGACATTCTGCAAATTAAGTAAAATTTACTTGGAAAACAATTATTGTATTTCAAATGAATACAATACAGTCAAACCTGCTCAAGTGGCCACCTGTAATAAGCAGCCATCTGTCTTCAAAGGTCACCTTAATTTTCTTTCATATCAGATAATTTAGTGTAATATAACCTGTATTAAGTAGCCACCTGTCTTAAGAGGGCACTTTTTGTTACTCATTTGGGTGGCTGCTTAAAACAAGTTTGACTGTCCCATCTAATTGCATACAAATATTCCAACTTGTATGAAAAATATTACTTTTAAGAGCACTGTTGTACCCAATAATAAAACAAATTTACCCTTCATATCATAACACTCTTATCAACATTAACAGAATGAAGTGTCACTTATGCATATTTTAAAATGTCACAGAGTTTAGTCTGGCAAATTAGGTTTTAACGTTGACAAAGATTTGGATATTTAAATTAAAAATAAAATTTTGGTAATATTTTGTAATCAAATGAGTTATAGAAAAAAACATGTTCCATAAAAGTGCATTAAATGTCTGACAACTACACTGAACATAGTATGGACTGGACTGGAAATATTTTTTACATGGTTACATCACAAAAGTGTTCAAGCATGCCCCTCCTGGGCACGACCTCCGGTCTTCCAGATGCCCTACCCAGTAGGAGATAATTTAGTATAATTTTATGACCCTTTTATTC
>JAUTWP010005457.1:0-14142 GCA_033042655.1 Cyathermia naticoides
TGAAATTTACTCTTGTGAAAATGTTGAAATTTACGCTTGTGAAAATGTTGAAATGTACTCTTGTGAAAATGTTGAAAATTGTGAACGACCCCTAGGGTTTATAAGTACATGATCTAGTTCCAACTGGTACTAAGGTTTAACATACTGTAATGTCAGTCATTAGATATAAGGCAGCAGTTTACATAATACACAACTATTATCTATACTGTAGATACCACAGTGGAAAAATCATGTCCTATGCCAAGTAGCAGAACAAATAATTTTCAAGATGGACCTGTTAAATGAATGCAATTTTGCAATACATACTATCCAAAATTATCTACAAACTCACCACAGCCTTAAATTGTAAAAACTGGTACACTACTGCAAAATGCTTATGATCATTATTTTTTATATCATTTGTAAATACATGTACATGTATTTTATACCCATACCATGATCAGAACAGAGAAAAAGTTTATTTTAAATTGCAAAAGATAAAGATGATTATAAATTTCCTATTTTAAGTTTCACTATTTGATTACTCGAAATCATGAAATCCTATAACAGGAAACATAAACAACTTTTTTGTAATATTTCTTTTTAAAAGTGATAAAAAAAATGTCAGCAGAAAAATAGTTCTTCAAAAGAGCTCAAGAACACAAATTATTTTCATGATCTTTCATTAATTTGTTATTAAAAACAATCCAGCAGTACAAACATAGCACAAAAATAGATAAATAATAAAAAGCTGTGAACATTAAGCACACATAAAAATGAACTGCAAACACAACTAAAACATTGGGCACACATTCCATGTCTAATATAATGTACAATCAAACAACAGATCATCATGACTAGACTTGCAATCAATTACCCTCACCAATAAACTGACATGATTGTATGCAAAACATAGCTTGTGCAAATGATGAGTAAAACACAACATAGCAAACAAATACATTTGAACATAACACATGTACACTACAACACAAAAAACAAACAAAACAAAACCCATTAAATAGTTTCTAACTAAAACAAATAACTAACTAGGAAAGACATGTGATAAGGGGAAAATGAAATGACAATTTGTAACAAAAATATAACTCAGAAAGACGTACTTCAAGATGGACAAAACAAAATGAAATGTTAATATGTAACACAAACAGTTAAAAAGTGCAGCTGAAGTTCTTTATGCAGTTGGTTGAATTAACAAATACCCCAACTTAAAGGACAGCTCATTCCTTTTCCATACAAATCAATTAGCCTTCTGATAAACTGTTTAACAGTCAACTAATTTTCAAAATTACTTTCCAACAAGATTGGATTTTAAATAGCTATTTCAATAAAACTTTATCTTTGTCAATGTATCCTGATTGGGATTTTTAAAAACCTGAAAACCTACTTAGTAGGCAGTAGACACTGTTTTACTAAAATATTCCATAAATATTTCAAACTTAAAATGTACTTCACATACTGGCAAGTGAAATCAAATTGCATATATATCACAAATGGTAGGTATGGCAGGTCAGATCAGGTCATGTGGTTTAACATCTACGTTCAGAGTCAGTTATAACAGACACCTCTGTTGGGTGCAGTTTATGGTTTTATCCATCCACCATGTCCAGGACTAGAGTGTTTTATACATTTATATAGAACAGTTGGTTTAACTTATTTTGTGCTTATATTCAGTCATGGTTAAAGCAAACAACTCTGGAGAGTTCTGTCATTCTAAGTGAATAAGCTGGTACCACACAAAGTGCTAGTCTTATTGGTAAGCAGTAGATTCTGCATGAATATGACTGAACATGGTTAATATTCATCATGCAGGTGAAGCTAAAGTCTGTACAGATGTGTGTACAACAAAATTAATACTTTTAATGTTATTTTTCTTTTTCTACAATAGATAATCAAATCGTGTAACTTTTTATATATATATATGTATATATTTTATTCCATGGTGAAATTTTATTTTATTATTTTTTGACTTTACTGAATTTCTATTTGAAACCAATGTCACATCAAATTGTGCATTCACATCAGTAGATTAGTGTGGTTGATATGTTCCATGTGGTTATTCCAGTATGAAATGAAAAAGAAAACATATATATACTGAAACAAAATCAATATGAATAGGAATTGCCAATCTGCATCAAACCCTAAAATTTCCAATTCACTTCCAAACCAATTTGAAACCACCTAAAATGAGTGTGAATTTATATCCACTGCAAAGAATTGAGACCAAAGTGAAAATAGGCATGTACATTCAATTGAAATCAAAGTGGTTTAAAAGTGATTTTACATGGCAATCAGAAGAAAAGTTAAAATAAAAAATATGTTTCATTATTTCATACCAATATTTCAGTATCTGCCTAGGTATATATTTCAAGTCAGTTTAATTTGATCTAATTTGTATTTAAACTGGTTAACTTACCTTGGTGTTATTGATCTGGTGGTTTATACATAATAAATACAATTATTTACATACTAGTATATAGCAACATATGTACATGATCCAACTCTACCAATGCAATTATTGATTAGTAGTTTAAACAAATTATATAATGAAATGATTGTCAGGTCATAAAAAGAAATAACATTTGAGTGATTACACAATTTCCCTTGAATGCAACATCACCGGTCTCTGTGGCTGAGTGGTTAAGCTATCAGACTTAAGGTTGGTAGGTACTGAGATCGAATCTCTCAGTCGACGCATGGGATTTTTAATTTCGGTACCGACTCCAACCCAGAGTGAGTGCTCCGCAAGGCTCAATGGGAAGGTGTTTCCACTTGCACCGGCTGACTGGTTTAACAAAGGCCATGGTTTGTGCTATCCTGTCTATGGGAAAGTGCATATAAAAGATCAAAAAAGAATGTGGCTGTAGCGGGTTTCCTCTCCTACTAACATTAATATCTGTCCTGGACAGACAGCTCAGGAAGTTGAGGTGTGTGCCTGTGACAGCGTGCTTAAACATTAATTGGATGTAAGCACGAAAACCAACCAACCAAATGCAACAGAAGGGTCCAGATAGGGACCAATTGCATGCCAATTTCAAATTTTGTTTTATAATGCAAATACTACATTAGTAAAATAAAAAATGTTGACAAAGGATATTTAAAATGAAGGCTTTAGGTATGTCACTGAAAAAGGTCAATGGTTAATGACAAAAGGCACAATTAGACCATTTATAAAACCCAGGCCTTGATTAATTAAATCTGAAAACTAAAAGATAAACATTGTATATAAAAACAAGACTGATAATGGTTACACATACATGTATTTGGCAATGATTGAGCCACTGAAGAAAATTGGGTTGCCAAACAAATGTTACCCATGTTATAAAGTTTAAATTATACTCCTATCAAAATCCCACATCCATGTAATGTATAAAAATAATAAAAATTTATAAGATAAAAATAAATAAAATGATATAACAGAAACAAAATATTAATATTGGCAGAAGATATGACAATGTTAACAAAATACTCAACCAACTACCTAACAAGGAGAGGGAAAATAAGCAGACTAATTATGGAAACAATTGAAGTAAATAAAGAACAACAAAAATTTCAAAGAGAAAAAAAATAACAAAATAGAAAACTAATGCCTTGTGTTGTGAATGTTAACTAGAACTTTTATCACTAAATGATTTATTTTAGAACATCAAAATTTCTAATTGGAACCAGATATATAGGCTACTACTTGCAACTTTTAGCCATACACACATATTCCATAAAAAAAAGTTAGCTAAAAACATAATGCCAAATGTTCTATTCACAGTGTTGGTGAGACGTACGAAGGAAGAATACTGTAAGGTGATGATTTTGAGCTCCCCAACCCTGACATTACCTATTTTGGGGGATAATAAAGAATATTGAGAAAAAAAGTTACCTTGTATTTCTTTGATATAAACTTATATAGTGCTCAAAACAATAAACACATGTATATGAAAGCCTATTTGAACATTTAAAAAAAAGTTAAATTTGTTTTGTTTAACGAAACCACTAGATAACATTGATTTTTTATCTTATCGGCAGCTATTGAACATCATACCAGTCTCTGTGGCCAAGTGGTAAGCTATCGGACTTAAGGCTGGTAGGTACTGAGATCGTATCTCAGTCGAGGCATGGGATATTTAACCTTGGTACCGACTCCAACCCAGAGTGAGTGCTCCGCAAGGCTCAATGGGTAGGTGTTTCCACTAGTACCGTCCAGTGGTTCCATAACTGGTTTAACAAAGGCCATGGTATGTGCTATCTTTTCTATGGGAAAGTGCATATAAAAGATCCCTTGCTGCTTATGGAAAAAGGTAGCTGAGCTGTGTGTCCATGACAGCGTGCTTGAACCTTAATTGGATGTAAGCACGAAAATAAATATAACCTAAATATTTTTGTAAATTTATCTTGAATAACAATTATCAAGAAATTTGATTAAAGAACCAAATATTTTTAGTAACATTCAACTTTATTTTTAAAATGTCTCAACAATGTTATGTAGCTGTAATAATAAATTATTTTTGAAAACCAGCATATATAGTTTTGTTTATAAAAAGAAAATAAAGGAGGGGAATTATAGACAAGAAATTCTAGCTATAATTTAAAGATATACATTGATGACAAAAAATTATAATACAGAAAATAAATTATATAAAAATTAAATTGTATGACTGTCACATGCTATTAATTCGAAAAGAAAAAAAAGAAGAAAATGCTAAAAGAAACCAAATTAAAAATATCTAAACCTGATACATATTTAAAAATTAATCTAATAGTCTCAAAACAGGAATGTAATTTTTATAATTTTGTAATGGGATTAAATTCATAAGATTTTGAACGTGGATGCATATATTACTAGAAAATCAAAATCATGTTAACAAATAAAAATTTATAAAGTAATATATATTCAAAAAATTTAGGAATGTATAATTGCAGTAATGCTGACTTACAACCATAAAGAAAGGAATGTGTATATGTATGCTCGTCTTTAAATACATATTTTAGCTATTGTAGGTCTACATTTAAAACAATTACATAAACAGTGCCTATTGATTTACGGATAACAAACAATATGTATATATAATATATAAAAAATGCTTCCACATGCATTCGTGGGTACGAGACTTCAGTTACAATGAATTAAATGAAGATTGAACAAAAATAGATAAACATTCCATTCCATACAAAAAGATTTGGTCTAATCATACTAGTAAGCATTGAATGGTCGTACAGGTTAAATTTTGATTAGAGATATAGAAAATATAATGCTGAAAATTCACTACAAGCTATAAAAACGTCTTAAAAATTGGTGATAATTCTTAGAATTTTACAAAATTTTCTCATTCAGGTAATACAATCAAACTGTCTTAAACAGATACACACTTATCATGATCCAGTATATTTTTGTAAGCATGATGATTTAGCAGTAACAAATTTACATCTTCAACATGTTTTGTTTACTGTCAAAATGTCTGGCAAGAATGTCAACCATGTGTAAGCCATAAGAATAAAATATGAATATATATTACAAATTTTAGAATAACTTTTATTTACATGCAACATAAATGTTTCAACTATTTCCTTGCAAATTTCCCATTTAGATAATGTAAGTAGAATAGGTGTTGTAAGCATGAGATGTTATAAGAATGTTGGGTACGGTACATTAATTGTGAAATAAAAGTAAAAAATTTATACATTGAAACAACTGGAATGAATCGCACAAGTTGTAAGTATGACACATATAACAGATATAAGAACGTTAGGTACATTAATTATGAAATCAAAGTAAAAATATAATTGTTAAAACAAAATTGGGATGAATTGCACAAATTAACATGAAAGAAAATATATATTTACAATATAATGTAAATAAGCAAAAATATGACACAAAATAACGCAAGTGGAAAACTCATGGAATCATAATACTATTACACTATTGTAAAAGAAATATCCATACAATTTTAAGGCACGTACAGTTACACATGTAGTGTTAATGAAAATTCTTACTACATTAAGTAGAAAACTATGACACTTGTGATATAGTCAAACCTGTCAAACAGACACCCAAGGGAATAACAAAATGTTAAAGACAGGTGGTCATGTCAGGTCATGTTGTTTAATGTCTACATTCAGAGCCAGGCTGTTATAGAAATAGAAAACACCTCTCCTGGGTGCCCTTTTTTTGTTCAAGTCATCCACTGCATCCGGCACAGGAAAAGGGGGGAACAGAGTAGGTTCGGTCACACTAGCAGAAACAAGGACGTTCCCACTAGCCCTGTCTAGGACCGGAGTGTGTGTGGTGTTGCATGATTTTGAAATTTTTAAAGAAAATGTTGCCAAATATGAAATGTGGGTGCAATTGTTTTGGTGAAGATTATCATTAGATAGGTGGCTGCTAGAGCAGTTTTGACTGTATGGATACTACATGACTAGGTGTATCACCAGATTCAAACCATGGCACAATTGTAATATAAACCAAGGCAATGATTTAAAGTGGCAATCTCTCCTCCCAGTCTTAAAACATATTTTTACAAATACAAAATAGTTTATAAACAAACCTGGAATGTCTGTTTTGGATGGTTAAATATTCCAGATATTGTTGCTTTAAAAATATGTTTAGCTTCATTTGCTTGGCAGAGCTTCACCATTCTCACCTTCACAGGATAAAGCCGATATCCTACATCACTAACTAGTTATTCTCTATTTATACATATCTAGCCAGATCAACAGGCAAATAGTTTTGGAAATTAATTAGAAGATATGATTTTGTTTTACTTATGTATGACATCCAATAACCAATGATAAGATAAAAATCAATGTCTAATGAAGTCATTAAATAAAACAAAATTTACTGGAGACAAAGACACACACTGGCAAACTATTCCTATATGCTTCTCAAAATCCGAAGTTTGAGCAATTTCGGTTACACATGTATCATTACTTGTAAGTTGTATAGCTTAATAATACATTCAAAGGATGAAGCATACCAGTATATCAAAACATATTTAATATTAAATATAAAAACAGTTCTATTTATAACTGTTAGTAAATATGAAATATATCAATAATATAGAATACAAATATTGTTCCTTTGTCAAATTTTTGCATTGTTGCAAATACTTTGCATACATTTATATTATAAATTATGAAGCACTAGATCATCGTGATATATAACATAAATATAACCTTATACTGCAATCATTTATATCATAGGTGGATCTTGGGGATCAGCCTCATGGTGTTTGAGAATGCTACCAACTTAATGCATACATTCCCCTCCCCATTGAAGTAAACAATTCAAACCTGCATTTCTCACCCTTGAAAAATACTAATTCCACCTATGTATATTAAATGATTAATTTTACACATGGAATCAACAATAATGGACATATTTTCAGTTACCTCCCCTTAAACTACCCAGCACTGAACATTGTGTGTTACAGATTCACTTTAAAACACACTGCTTTAAAAAACAAATATATATTTTTGTTGATGGACAATGTTGTTCCCTCCCTGATCAGTGTGCTGTACATTTCAGTGATCATCCTGATTGTAATACAAAGATTATCGGTATTTTAATAATTTCTAAATTCCTGTTAAGTTCAACTGCTGTTTGTTTTTTCATTAACTTTTACAAGTAATACGTATTGTCTTTATCATGTGATGGCTACATTTAATCAACAATATAACATGTCATTAAATCAAATTCTATTTCATTTTTAGTTAATAGTCCAATTTTGGTGTGCTGTGAAACTGAAACCTGCAGACATCCATGAGCTTAAACAAATGGTTTTTTCTTTGTTTTACTGAAAATTGTTGTGCATAAGCAGAGTTTTCAATACGTTCTTGAGTAGGGGGGTCTTATACACAAAGTAAAAAACAGGTAAATTGGTAGTGCATGTGGATGGCTACCTGCCCTGCCGCTTTCAGTTTTGATCTAAAAAGTACTATGTGATATTAATTTTTTTTTAATATCACAATACATTGAAACTGAAAATTATGCCCACTAATGTTTTGTTTTTCTAAATATAACATGTCGCAATTGAAAATCATGTCCACCAATTTTCTTAATTTTCAAAGTATCAATGTGGTGTAACTGAAAATCATGCCCAGCATTACATTAGGAAATCAAGTGAACCCTAATTTCTGAGTGTTCATGGTTGAAAACAACCTACGGTACACATACCATACAGAACAGACAATAATCAAGCATTAAATGATTATAAAGTGATATTTCCAAACAATTGTATTAGCATGCATCAAAAGGTGCAATTCTAATAATAATAAGCAGTTAGGGAATGGATTTTTGTTTTCGGTTAAGTCTTGTAAAAAGAATTCATAGAAAAAAAGTCTTATCACAAACTATTTGATTATCACTTTCAGCAGCTCTTGTAGGTCAGAAATTCTGTTCAGAAGAACTGTGGGAGAAAAAATTAAAACATTCATTACCAGTGTATAACTGAGTGGATTACAAAATGTAAAAGAAGACACATAATGTTAAAGCGGTTTTTAAATTATATTAATTGTTTAGGCCAGTATTTTTTTTTTTTAGGTTTACAAACATGAACTGTTGTACACAAAGGTCGGCAGACGGAAAAAATATATAAATAGTGTCGATTCCATTGTGTCACACTGCTATTCCCGCAAACGCGCAGTGCATAGAAATACCGAATCGGACCGAAAGTAAGCGATTGATGAAATACAATACGTATCTACAAAGGTATATTTATTGACAAAATAAGTGCTATTTCACACACTAACCAAGAGGACAGTTGCATAAAACTAGAATGGTACCTTTTTTTTTAGTTAGAGCTATATGTGGAAGTCTTCGGCAAAAAAATAAATAAATAAAGGTGAAAAATACGACTTGTTTTTAAATTTTGAGCAAAATTTAGGTCAGCAGGTTCGTAAACCGAAAAAAATATACTGGCCTTAGGTTTTTTCTAATTTGTTTAAAATAAATCAGGCTATTAAAATATTGGAAATGATTAGATTTGTCCTTTCAATCATTACATTTATACTTAAATTTCACACCAGATACTTTCACTTTAAACTTCCTTGGTGGATGTATCTCAGTATCATATGATATAGAACAGTTACAACATTTTACTTGTCACAAACTGACACTCAATAACATGCCTCCTGAGTTAAATGATCACTTTTTTATTATGCAGTGAAACCCATCTAAACCGGACAAACAATTTGGTTTCAATGTGTCCATTTAGTGTAAATCTAACCCCTGAAAACGGGACATTTTAGTTGGTCCCATGGGTGTCCGGTTTAGACAGAGTCCACTGTACCTTGAGAGGTTGCTTACATATCAAATGGTCACTTTTGATTATACCATGGTTTGTCATGGGTTTTGTATAAAATGCCATAGGCGAGGTGCTTTACCAGTGGCATTTTTGGGCCACTGGCAAAATAACTCTTCTGTTATGTTTATTTGTTGCAAAAGTTAAGTTTTAACAAATTGCTGTCAGTTGAATCAAAATTAGGATAGGATAAATTGTTTGATGTCCATGATCAGAGTTATAGCAGATGCCTCTCCTGGGTGCAGCTTATGGTTTTATCCATCCACCGAATCAAAATTGCCATCAGTGTGTTTTTAACCCATGGCCAAAATATCTAAATAGCCATGGGTTACAAATTCTTAAGTTAAAGTCACTGTAATCACTTTAAATTATAAATTTTTAAAAATAATAATAACATTTCTTCTTTTGTAATCACCTCTATTGATTGGTAGCAACGTAACCCTTCTCCGATTCCACAAAGTAGTCATCAAAGTAGTTGAAAAGATGTTCAAATGTTGGTCTTCTCTCTGCCTTCTTGTCCCAGCATTCTAGCATTTTCTCATACACGGGTGTTGGACAGTCAGTGGGTTGTGACATGCGATAGCCTCTTTCTACATGCTCCATCACCTCACGGTTATTCATTCCTAGAACATCATATTACATATTACATGATATTACATGATATTACATGATATTACAAAGATCAACATGCATTGTCTGGGTGAATAAAACTGTTTCATAGACAATGAAAATCTAGGGAAGGGAATCATGTTTTGTTTTCAACATAGATGGTTGTAGAGCACATTAATTGTTTAATCATTAGCTATTGGACGTTTAATATATAGTCATTCAGACAGTTTCAGGGAAAACATGCTACATTTTTCAATTGATAGCAATGAATCTTTTATATGTATCATCACAGAGACAGGATAACACATGCCACAAACCTTGTCAAATCAACTGAGATTTGATCATTTGACACAACTACCTAAGGTGAGAACTCAACCTATTGAACTAGAACCTGACCCCTAGATGCTCATAGGCTACTAAGACGGAGGAATGTTTGTTTAACATCCAAAAACATTGTTTTAATCAGTGGCTATTAGGTGTCAAAAATATGTATAGTGCTGCTGCCAGATAAAGAATATTCTTTCCAATAAGAATCAACGAGTATTTTATATGCACTTTCTCACAGACAGAACAGTACATACCACTGCCTTTGTTGAAATGGTTGCGAATCTCTGGGCTATTTTTCATTCCAAATGGAAATGTGTCAATTGAGAAGGATCGATCTAACATGCCACTACTTCCCAGGTGGATGACTAGGATGGAAATCACATGATTGTATAGTAAAGTGTTAACATGATACGACTATAGTAAAGTGTTAACAGGATATGACTAGGATGGAAATCAGATGATTTCAGATAGTAAAGTGTTAACTTACCAGGATATGGTACCTGTCCCCTGGTCATGATCTCCATCAGGAGAATGCCATACGACCACACGTCAGACTTGATGGTGAATTTACCAAACAGGGCAGCCTCGGGTGCAGTCCACTTGATAGGAAATTTAGCTCCTGCGTTTAGACACACAATATTTATAAATTCATTAAACATACAGTGGACTGTTTAAACCAGCTCCTTAACACAATAAAATCTGTCTATCTGTCACTTTGTTGGTTCCAGCTGGATCTGGTTTAGACTATGACAATAACCTTTTCAGTTCTATTTTTAGATATTATTTAGCATATTATTTCAGTAGTAAGTTTTTGTTTAGTAAAAAGTTCAAGATCCAGGAGCTCAAACATGATATTTAGTTAAGTAAATTTCATTTTGTATAAATCTACTATTAAAAATCAAATAACTAAGTTTGTTCTCTGTATAGGCAAATAACATTTTTATTACTTATTTATAAGAAAAGTTAAATACAGTCTAACGTGCTCAAGCGGCCACCTGTCTTCAAAGGTCACCTTTATTTTCTTTTAAATCAGCTAATTTAGTACAATATGACTTGTATTAAGCAGCCATCTCTCTTAAGAAGCCACCTTTTGTTACTCCATGTTTAGCTGATTAAGACAGTTTTGACTAACTAATTTTGTTCTTTATACGGGCAAATAAGATTTTTATGACTTATTTAAATAAAATACAAATAACTAACCTTGTTTAGGGTTATATTCATCATCTTCTATCACTTTTGCCAAACCGAAGTCGGCCACCTTGACAACATTGTTGTCCCCCACCAAAATATTTCTTGCAGCCAAATCTCGATGAATGGACTTATGACTTTCCAGATAAGCCATGCCACTTGCAATCTGAAGAAAAAATACTATACTATTCAGTGGCGGATCCAGAAATTCCATTTAGGGGGCCCCTAATGGCAAGCCTAGGGGCCCCAAACATTACCGTAAATATATAAAATGTAAAAAATAGAAAAATCGCTAAATTTAGGGGGGAGGGGGTGCAGGTGCCCCTAAATCTGCCACTGCTATTAATATATACATGTAACTGTAGTTTCATCTTGTGAAATATCAAAGTTGCAGACCAAACATAGTTTTGAAATGAATAAGTAAATGTTAAAAGACATTAACATAAAAATTGTGTGCATGATAATTGATATAAAAGAATTTATATTCTGTTTAGTTACAAAATATATTGAGGTTGAATTTATACTTTTCTAACCTGATACACCCACCCAAACACTATCTAGATTTGTGCTAAATGAAAGACTTTAGGAATCCTGTTTTGGTGTAAACTAAAGTTAAATGTTTTTCATAATTACCCAAACAGTAATATCTAAATATGTCACTCCACTATTAACAAAATTCTAGTTTTTATAATTGCACATGCAGTTATTTATCTAAATATTTTAAATATAAATAAAATTCTAGTTTTATAATTAACCAAGAAGAGATATATCATTTCAATTAGAATTCTAATTTTATAAATACCTAAGCAGTAATATCTAAATACATGGTATCATTTCAATCAAAATTCTAATTTTATAACTACCCAAGCAGTAATATCTAAATACAGTGGACTTTGTCAAAACAGGACACCCAAGTAAAATGTTCAGTTTTCAGAGATGTCCGGTTTTCAGGGGTTAGATTTACACTAAATGGACCCATTGGGCCTAAATTGTTTGTCCAGTTTTGAGGGGATTCTGGTTTAGAGGGGATCCAGTTTAGAGGGAGTCTGGATTAGAGGGGTTTCACTATATATCATTTAAATAAAAATTCAACTTTTATAACTACCTGAGCAGCCATGTCTATAAGATGCTGCATATCAACAATATGTCCCTCGTCACCTCTCATGTAGTCCAGCAGACTGCCTTTACTCATCAGCTCAGTCACAATGTAAATAGGTCCATTCAGTGTGCAGACGGCATACAAGCGCACTAACTTGTCATGACGACAATCTTTCATGATCTGTGCCTCTGCAAGGAAGGCTTCGGCTGTCATGGTTCCTTCCTTTAGTGTCTTAATAGCAACATCAGTCATTCCAGACCATTTTCCTTAAAAACAAACAATCCAATTATTTCTATAAAATCGCTGCCCATGTTCCAATCTCTCTTCGCAATCTTATAACATATTTTTATTGATACAAAATACGAACAAAATAAATGCATGTCTTCTATCAACCAATATTGCCAACCACATTTTAATTAAAAATGTTAGTGACATTCTGCTTTAGCAAAGTATATCAATGTCCTACACAGCAGCTGGCATGTTTGTGTGTTATCTAGATCAATATAGCCATTGTTTTTAAATAGAAAAAATATATATATAATAAAATCATATTAAACAGAAAAAAGTCCATGAAACAAACCTCAAACATAGACATTAAATATTATTCCAGATGTTGCAGGTTTAAAAGGATGTATGTACATTGGAAACCCTCTAAACCGGACAAACAGTTTGGTCCCAATGTGCCCTGTTACTGTAAATCTAACACCTGAAAACCAGACATTTTACTTGGTCCTATGGGTGTCCAGTTTAGAGAGGTTTTACTGTATATAGACTCTATATTATGGAGTATATTTAATTTGTAATAAACATTCCCACTATAACAAACACTGATGCAATGAATTAATGGATAAAGAGAAATTCATTAGCAGTTCTGTGGTGTAGAATATAGTACTCAAAATAGCGGATAGTACTTACTGTAATAATTGTAACAAAATTATCAAGGATTTGAATTTAACATAGGACAGGTGGACTCAGCAAGTTATTATGATTTGGGGTCTTATTAAAAGTTTCCAAAATCTTTTTCCAGCCAAACCTTAAATAAAAATACTAATTATATTTTCTATTTTATAAAAAAAAGTGTTGGGGTAAGGACTATAATGGAAGACAAACCTTTCCAGACTTCACCAAACTGACCAGCTCCAAGTTTCTTATCAAAAGTAAGTGATTCCCGAGGAATTTCCCACTCATCTTTTGTTTCACGAGACAGATCCTCCATTACTGGTTTGGGTTTGGGACAAACCTTTACAAGTTTCTGACACAGACCATCAGAAACCTCTGCAAAATTAAAAAAAAGATTGTGTGTTATTTGTCTAAATATATTACTTGAAAATCTTCACTAACATTAATATCTGTCCTAGACAGACGGCTCAGGAAGCTGAGCTGTGTGCCCGTGACAGCATGCTTGAACCTTAATTGAATGTAAGCACAAAAATAAATATAACCAACCTATTAAAATGAGTGGCCTATGTGTTGGCAGTGGGGTTTTTCAGAAGATCATATGTTTGACACCTAATAACCACTTATTAAACAATGTTTGGGTTTTGTTAAACATTCCTTTACTAATAATATAAACATGGCAGCAATACTACCAACTAAACAGAGTTGATTATATTAATATTTTACAAATAATTTCTA
>JAUTWP010005568.1:0-30348 GCA_033042655.1 Cyathermia naticoides
AGCCAACATAGATTTATTTTATGTGTTTTGACACATAAGTTATTAATACCAGAAAATACGTTTCTAGTCCCTTTGTATGTATTTGTAAATGTGTATATGTGTCTGTCTCTCTCTCTCTCTCTCTCTCTCTCTGTGTGTGTGTGTGTGTGTGTGTGTGTGTGTGTGTGTGTGTAGGCTATATGTATGTATATAATATATACATATATATATGTGCTTGTCTGTGTGTGTATATATGTGTGTATGTGTGTGTGTTTGTGTAGCCTATGTATATGCGTGTCTGTGTGTGTATGTGTGTAGGCGTGCCTATATATTTGCGTGCGTGCGTGTGTGTATACATGCGTATGCCTTGCTTATTTGTATAAATTAGTGCCCCCTAGGATAGGGCCCTGGTGTCACGACTGTTGAAATATGTTTGACACCTAACGACACCTAATTAAACCAAATATATTTCTTTTTATTCAGTAATACCATAATGTTATTCAAATTACCATGATTGAAACCTAACGACGGGTAACAATGTTCGAGAGTTTTGTTAAACTGGCATTTCGTAACTTTTTGTTATCATACAGTATGTTTGACAGTTAATCAATCAATAAGCTAAGATGTTGCACAACATTCCTTTTCTTCCTAGGCGTGTTCACGCTAGTTAGGTGAACCAATAGCGAAGAGAAACATTGAAACTAAAATACTAAATTATTGCAAATTGTTAAAAGATTATGGAATTTAATTTGTGTAGTTATCAAAATTATTTCTAGACTTTCTAATAGTCTCTGTTTTTACATTATGACAAAATCTTTCATAGTGAACCGTACTATATGTTTGATACTTACAACTATAGCCTACTGTTTAAATTAGCTAGGGTGTCATTAATAACAAAAAGTAAAGTTTGTTTTATTTAACAACGCCACTAAAGCACAGTTATTTTTATCTTATCATCGCTATAAATATTGGACGTTATTCATATGGTAATTTTGACACATTTCTTTTAGAGAAAACCCGCTTTCGCCACATAGGCTACCCTTTCCGATAAGCAGCAAGGGATCTTTTATATGCACTTTCCCACAGACACGACCAGATGAACCAGTTGTGGACCACTGGATGGAACGGAAAATGGCCCACTTAAGATGGTTCCACTGAGAAGGATCGATCCGACGACCGACCGCTTCAAAGGCGGGCACACTACCGACTGAGACATTCAAAACCGAATACTAAATCATTGCAAATATCAACTGAAAGATCCCCAAATTTAATTTGTCTAGTTATCAAAACTATTTCTCGACTTTCTAATAGTCGCCGATTAAACGTGTTATGGTCGGCCTAATAGCTTTCATTGTGAACCATATGTTGAAAATATCCTCTACTAAAAGCTACCGTTTAAATTAGCTAGACTGTCATTAACAACGGTAGGCTAATAGTTACACAATTATTGTGGCAGAAGCTAGTTTCCTCTCTTCTACCAATATTAATACCTTTCCTGGACAGCAGATCACTAAGAAAAACTGAGTCGTGTGCCAGTGACATCTTGTTTGAACATTAATATAATCAAGAAATAAGTTCAACCATTCACATTAATAAAAAAAAACCTTTTCTTTTTTAATGATTAAATTTATTTTCGAGTACCAAAAATCAAAATATTTCTAGAAGCCCGTGAGGCTGCGGTGCTCGCGGTGAGGTCGTCACTCATTATATTTTAGACCTCCTTTCAGTCATCCAGTATCCGCGCCTGTCATTTCTTTTACTAACATCTGTCCTGGAGTGGAGAGATAGCTCAAACATCTGTCCTGGAGTGGACAGATAGCTCAGACAGCATACTTGAACCATACTTGAACGTAATCAAGAAAACAAGTTTACCAACCATCATACATAAACACTTTTGTTTTTATACCATGTGTTGGAATAACCACGTTTAAAGCTAATAAATAATGATTAAATAAAGACAAGAAAACCAGAATACAGGAAAAGATTGGTTTATTCATATCTGAATAACCTGGGGTGTGGAATGATACGGTGAAAGAACACAAAATCAGTCACTGCCTTAAAGTGCTTCTGTTGAACACAAGGCAAAGTAAATAATAAATAATATAATACATTATCACATACACATGACAAAATATTGTTCATTCGAAATTGCACAGAAACAGCACTGCAGCCTGAGTCGTTCCGTGTCACTTCCCAGTATGTAGAATGATATCACCCAGTCTGTGGAGGATTTGTCCAAGACAAATGATCTTCTAGTGGAGTGTATGACACGTAGCTCTCTTGATCACAACTCGTGCGATATTCACGTACACAATGTTTAGTTCCTGTCAGTGAATTCAACGAGTATTCATATCAAATTCCGCAATAACATATGGACAACGTCATCGCATTTTAGCAGGTGGGTCAAACGTGGACAAAGTTTTGGAACCGTCTAAAAAGAGAAAATGTAATTATAAAACATGTTTGGTTAGATGTTAATATAGCCCATGCAGTGGTTGGTAGATCAAACATGTTGAATATTTTTTTCATACATGGAACCAGTTGGTAGTAATTTAATTGCGTTGACTAGCACCGGATATCCAACACTAAAATGAACTGTTAGCTCTTAGGTGTCAGGGAAACAAAACGTGTAGGCCCCATTATACTCGCCTTGGTTCTGTCAGAGAAGCGGTAACACTATCACCAGTTTCACAAGTTACCGGAAAAATAATGCCCTCCATAATTTTAAATAAAATAACTCAAATAAAACGATTTAAACTTGGATAAGAATAGACGTATACCTCCAAAGAGAACCATAGTTATATCTAATGACAAAAAATATATAATATTTGTAAATTGTTTATGAAATACGTTTGTTTTATACACTAGCAATTGTGAGTAGACTACACACAAACAATTTATCAATAGAAAACAATTATATCATCAGAACAGGTAAGACGAATGAACATGGATGATCTAAATTCGATAGTTGATATGATCAGCTATTATTAAAGTTTTACTATAGTAGATCACGATGTATAAGCAGTGATACTAAATAAAATAATAACTACATACCACGCTAACGTGCAGTTCCTTTTGGGTCACAAAGCGATTACTGAAATAAAGAAACAAATTGTAAAGAAATAGAAATAATAAAATTGGTAAAACTATCTCTATATCATAGTTCGCCCTCAAGCAGTTACTAGTAATTATTGGTGTAAAATTTCGAACAAATCAACAACTCTTCACCTCTTAAGCAAAGAGTCCGTATGCGCCTTCATGCTCTATATGCTTTCTGACATAGATCTCATGGTATTTGGAATTTAATTTTAACATTTATAACCATGCATGTATTACATTGGTTTATTGAAGATATCACACACTCTTTATTACTTCAAGTTCAACTGTTCTTCCATAGTTTCCTACTGTTCACTCCCATTCTGTAGAATAGGAGTATTTAATATTCAAAATGCACTAATATGACAAAGACGAAGGCCTGTATATAACACAAGTGTTATAAATTTTAATATAATATAATAGATATTTGTGTATTTGTGTCGTAAATTTGAATGTCGTAAAACAGATATCTGTGTCTTGGAATTGTAAATTTGAATGTCGTAAAACAAATATTTGTGTCTTAATCATAAATTTGGTTTTCATAAAACAAATATTTGTGTCTGAATCGTAAATATGGATGTCTTAAAACAGATATTTGTGTTTGAGTAAATCAAATTGAGTCGTAATTATGGATGTCGTAAAACAAATATCCATGAGCCTAAAGCTAACTGTTAGTGTTATATTAGTTTTGTCCTTACTGAGGTCAGAGTTACTGAAGAGAGGGACATGGTACTTCGGGTCTTTGCCCGCATTTTGGTAACTGCTCCCTCAGCTGATTCCACTCGTTCCTCGGCATCCTCCAGTTCTTTAGCTGCCTTGCGATATTTACCCAGATTAACTGCGGCAACCTCCTCCTGTAAAAATAATAAGTCAGAGTCAATGTCATAAAATATGATGACCATATCCAAATCAACACATGCAACCTCCTGGTAATATTTTTATAATAACCCATTGTAGTAAAACATGATTACGATATTTACCCAAATTAACAATGACTTTAATTACATTCTTGAACATTACAAAGTTTCAGACATTTAAAAAGCACATTAATCAAATTATCTCTACAACTAGACTAAATGTGTCTATAACATTAATAAAAGTTATGAGGTAGGTACTATGCAACATAGCACAACTACTTAATTCAATAAGCAGCGATGAACCTTTTCACTCTCCTTTACTCCTTATCTTGGACCACAGAGATGACAGAGGCCATAACTGGAGCCCAAGATAGCTGTCTGCTTTAACAGCTTGTTCTGAATGTAGACTTTACATGTTTTGACTTGACGTGGACTATTTTCCCTTTGGTGCCAGCAGTTGAAGTTAAAGAGCTAGCAGAACCCATGAGAAAGAAGCATCTGCTATAACAGACTGGCTCTGAATGTAGACGTTAAACAACATGAAAGTAGAACTTACAGCCTCTTCACACTGGCGTTTCAAGGTCTTGATCTTGGTGTTGAGTCGCTCGACCACGGCCTGCAGATGTTCGTAGTTCTTGCGATCCTCGTCAGATTGGAAGGAGAGTTCCCTGACACGACGGTCCACCTTCCTCATGTTCTTGTCTGTCTCGCTGTGCATACGTTGTTCAGCCTCCAGCTCCAACTCCAAGTCACGTACCTGTTCAACAGCAGTTGTAGTGTGATTCACAATATTATATTTACTTATATACATGTATGCCTATATTATTATTATTATTATTATCATCTCATGGACCTCATGAACAGCAGTTGTATTGTGATTTAGAATATTATATTTACTTATATACAAGGTATGCGTATATTATTATTATTATTATCATCATCATCATCATCTCATGGACCTCATTAAAAGCAGTTGTATTGTGATTTAGAATATTATATTTACTTATATACAAGGTATGCGTATATTATTATTATTATTATTATATCCAAGTCACATCATGTATTGTAATGGATCATATTTTATTTACTTATATACATGTGTATGCCTATATTATTAGTATCTCCAAGTCACATCAGTAATATCCAGCTTAAAAATAATCGGTAGTCTTATTGATAAATCATCAATTTTCAATTTATCAAAATGTGACTAACTACTTTTCACACTCTAAATGAAATGTCAATGTTGACTAAATCGAGAGATATTTGAAGTGCATACTCTTTGCTCCAATTTCTGGATGAGTTTTCTGCCTCCCTTCATTTCCTGTGCCTCGGCCTCCTCGAGACGGTTCTGCATCTCCTTGCACTGGTTCTCCAGCACCTTGCGTAGCTTCTCAACCTGCATGCTGTGATCCTGCTCGTGACGAATCTCCTCCGTGATCCTAGCCATCTCCATCACCATCTTCTTGTAGCGATCCTCAGACTGGGACAGCTCAGACGTCAGCTCATCCAAATCGTGCTGTAAAGACAAGGATAACAAATACGCATCAGTGGCGGATCCAGACAATTTACTAGTTTTTAGGGTGGGTCCCAATGACATATTACAAAACTTAATGTGTCAAAAATACACGTAAACATCTAATTTCACAATGATTGACAAGTTTCTGTAGCATCTAATGAAAAAGAATATTGTTTTTCATTTTTATTTTTGAAAGGAGTATGGATATTTTTCAGTATAGTAATGAACTACTTTTGACATCCATAGCGATGTAGTCGTGTTGGTATTTTTTCAGTATAGTAATGAACTACTTTTTACCTGCATGGCGGTGCAGTCGGCTTCCATCTTGCGTTTTTGTCCAGCTGTAGAGCCAACTTCAGCACGGAGTTCATTGATGATATCAATGGCTTCATGGAGTTCATTCTCTTTAGCCTTGCGGGAGCGTTCAGCACTGTCAAGCATACCTCTAGCCTCCTCGCATTCTGACGTGATCATGTTACAGCGGCGCTCGCAAGTGGTCAGCTGCTCCAACGCTTCGTTTCCTCGGCGATGCTCGTCCTGCACTTGAGATTGCATTTCTGCGATCTGTTGCTGCAGGCGCTTGACGTTCTTCTCACTCTCTACACGGCCGCGGTTTGCATTGTCCACAGAGATCTCCAGCTCGTTGATGCTCTGTTCAATCTGCTTCTTGGCCCGGATAGCTTCAGCCTTGCCCTTGATTTCAGACTCAAGAGTCACCTGCATGGACTCGAGTGATCTCTGGTGGTTTCGGCTGAAAGTTATATAATGTAACCACTATAAACCACATACGATTCAAGGATTATAATGTATTTCAGTATTCACTATATAACGGGTTAAAACAATTTATGTTCTTGAATATACATTTTTAAGGCTAGTCAGTAATTAGTTAGTGAAAGAAAGTTTAATAATGTGGAAGCAAAAACAAATATATTTTATCACCAGTTGCAGGTTAATACTTTAATCCCAATAGTACCTTAATGGATAAGATATTGGTGTAATAGGTAATTCTACGTATAATGAATTCATGCCAGATGCACGACAGATCCCGTGGTAATCAATGTTTAAATATGGATTCATGACATTCAGTGTAGACGTTAAGTGCATTCAGTGTGTACAGCATTAACATCTGCAGCTGAACGGTTAATCCTAGTATTAAGACTATATGAATATGAACGCAGTCTAGTTTCAGTTGTTGATGAAATGTTTTATCGAAACCACCTAATACAAAAGAACAACTCTTATTTTTACATACCGTGTGCTCTCAAATTCCTCGTCCTTTTCTTGCAGTCTTCGCTCAATTTCAGATCTGAATGTAGCGATCTCCAACTGAGCGCGAGTGATTTTGGCTTCTTCCTGTTCCAAGGCAGACTCGGCTTCTTCCAGAGCTGACTGGAGTTCCCTGTTCTCCATGATGAGACGTTTACGAGCTTTCTCGATCTCCGAGACGCTTCGTCCTCCCTCTGATAGCTGGTCTGACAGGTCGTGGATCTCATCAGCCAGGTTCTTGTTCTCCCTCTTCAGTGCCTCGATCACGTCCTTGGACTCCTCATACTGAGCCTTGGAACGGAACAGTTCAGCAGAGTAACCGCGAGCCTCCTTCTGGGCAGTTTCCAACTCCAGCTGAATGTCCTTCACCTTGTTCTGCCATTCCTGGACAGACTTGTCGTATGAACGTTGACGTTTCTCCAGATTGGTAGCTGTTGAAGTTGCCTGTGAAAATCACAATGTTACGTTATTACAGTTGATTTTAAATACTGCACGATAAGACATCGTGTAAACAGTTTAAATTCTTTTTTGTGTGTAATGACGCCACTGAAGCATATTGATTTCTATCTCATCATCGGTTATTAGACGTCATTCATATGGTAATTTTGACATATTTCTTTTAGAGGAAATCAGCTGCTGCCACATAAGTTACTCTTTTTGATAAGCAGCAAGGGACCTTTTATATGCACTTTCCCACAGACAGGACAGCATCTAACACAGCCTTTGATGAACCCATGTAAAAAGTCAAACGTGGCTATTGATATTTAAGTGCGGAAACAAAGACTGATCTGTTAACCTACCCTCTGTACTTCAATGAGGACATCTTCCAATTCTCCTTGCAGTCGCGACTTGGCCTTCTCCAGCGCGGACACCTTGGTAAGAGCTGCCTCAAGCTGCTGTTCAGCATCGTTAGCTTTCACTTGCAACTTGCGCCTACAACAAAACAGTCGGTTGATTTACACAGTAGATATGATAGTAACATTAACTTCAATTTCGTGACTCTGAACGTTTTAACAGTATAGTATAGACAGAAATCTCATTTTACACCCAATACTATAGTAGCTATATATCAAAGTAGGCATTAGATACTGTTAACATGTAGGCCTACCACTTTTACCAGAACTGTTATAGAATATAATTATAAATAGCTGTTATCAAAACAAAATATCAGTATTTATTTAAAAGAGAAACAATAATTTATATAAAAAAGATAACATATAACTGTAATATATTTTTCTTCATTTATTGACATAATGGCACCTGTTTAACAAAGCTTATATGCTTAATGCAATTTCATTTACGAGGAGAGGATGAAAAGGTCATAGGTCAACCATTATGCCCTTGTGTAATGTGACCACATTATGGCTTATTTTTCAACATAGTACCCCTTACAGTCCACACACTTCTCCTCGCAGTTTTGCATTGTTTGGATCCCCTTGGCGTTGAATATTTCATCATGATGGTTAGCCTATGAACCTTTCAGCCTATCCTAGTATAAAACAAAGCTTACTTGGCTTCCTCCAGTTCCTCGGTACGGTTTGATCCTTCTGTGACGAACTTCGTCTTCCATGCTTGAACCTCGGCGTTAGCCTTTGACAGCGCCCTCTGCAGGTCAGATCGTCCTTCTTGTTCATCATCCAGTTGGTCTCGCATAGAGTCCATGTCAGCCTTCAAGTTTCGGCATTCACTCTGTAACTTTTGACGGTTCTGAAAAAAGTATTTAAAATGCCATGTAAAACAGGTAAGGTCAGGCACATTTATTTACGTGCGTCAATCAGATAACCGTTCAAGCACGCTCCCACTGGGAGCAGCCTCTGACAAAAGCCAGATATCGTTCTCAATGGAAGGATTTAAGATATTTTATGTAAACAAATTAAACAAATGTATTTAATCAAAACAAGAAAAACGTTGTCATGTTCAAAACTGTATATTTGTAAAAGACAGATCCAAAGTACATGCAATTTAAATACAGTGGACTCTAAACCAGCATTTGTGTAATCTGTATTTCTGTGTAAACCAGCATGATTTTAAAGTTCCATTCACACTGGATGAAATCTGTCTAAACTAGTATATTTCATTTACCCAACGAGATCTGGGACGATATGGATGAAGACTGTATAAATTTAACTGTTTATATCAAAATAACCGCTCTATGTAAGATAAATGTTGTTAAAAGAGCTATACATTCTTCATCCATATGATCCCTGGTCTACTGAAGTTAGTAATACACACCCTGGTTTCCTCTTCAAGAGAATTCTTGCATTCCTCCAGGGCGCTGCTCAGGGCTGTCTTTTCTTTGGTCAGAGTTCCCACTGTGTGCTCGGTCTCCTCGAGTTGACGGGTCAAGGTCGCGCATTCTGTGTTCAGCTTGTTCTTCTGACTCTGAAGGTCGTTCATCGTGCGTGTGACCTCCTCAAGTCTCGAGTTCACCTCCGACATCTGGCTCTCCATCTGCTTGGTCATCTTCTCAGAAGGACCCTAAATACAAGCAGTACATGTGAGATGTGCAAGAAGTAGTAGATGAAGAAAAACAAGAAGAAGAAAAGGAGTAAATGTGGTAAAATACAACAATGAAGTCAATGAAAACGTGTTTGTCATAAACTCTAGGGTCGTAATATCGGCCAGCTGTATTACACTTGTACTAATTCCAATATCATACAGGTGTCATTTAATGTTGTCAGGTGTGGTATGATATGTTAATTCAATGCACACTGTTCATATTTCCATATAATGGTGTTAGATGTGGTATGACGATGTGTTAATTCAGTTTTAAAACAATGTTCATATTAACACATTGTCATCTAACGCACTCCTCGAAATAAGCTAAAACAAAGGGCAAGGCTAAAGTGGGTTTCAGTAATTTCAATTTTGAAGGGCATTAAGGTACCGAGGCCAAATGTTTTAGATCAAGAGGCCAAAATAAAAATTAAGACATGATGTGTTGTAGGTATGTAGTATTAGTAGTAGTAAACATGTAGTGTGTTGTAGTCGGGGAATGCATGCAGATGACCGGCTGAGCTAAGGCCTATGAATCGGGATGCTTGAGAGATTTTAATAATACTGGGTGTTGATTGTGCAGACGGCGAGCCTTGCAAACAGGACACAGCCATAAGTTGCCGTCGGCTTCTTGTATTTAAGGGGGCATCACGGCATTTGTGCAGGGCAGCGTCGGTTATTTCGAGGCCTGCTAATGGTATATAATGTGGTGAGCTATGTTAAGTATACACACCCTGTTCTTGCCAGCGTATTCCACTTGAGCCTGGAGGTCAGAAATCTCAGCCTTAAGTTGTTGCTTTTCCTTGTCAACCCTTAATAAAACAATGCAATGTTTTACAAATCTCACCTAACCAATATCAAAGTTAATAATTTTATATGCTTTACAAAGTAATGCTTTTGTTTAGAAAATAATAGCACGATGATGATATAATCCACCCACACACTAATGTACCTAAGATATCATGAACATAATTTTTTTATTTTATTTTATTAAGAATTCATGTAACAAGTCTAATCAATAAAACAATTTTATTCTTGTATATGTAAGTTAAAATCTATTTATACAAAGATGAATAGCAATGATCATGTCATCAAAAGGTCTGTAACTGTCAACCATAACAAATGTTCCAATCATTCAGAAGTCGATCACTGTTATATTAGAATGGTTTAGAACACGACTTACTTGCTCTTGGCTTTCTGGAGGAGATCAATCTCATCACTGAGGTTGTTCTGGGCTTCCTGACTCTTCTTACGGAGAGTGGCGATCTGAGACTCGCTCTGGAGAGCCATCTCTTCCATGTCTCGCCTCAGTTTGAGCAGCTCCTGTTCACGCTTCTTGTTGAGTTCAGTCTGAGCAGCTGTAGCTCCTCCTGCCTCCTCCAGGCGCTGAGCGATGTCTTCCAGTTCACGGTTTAACTCATTCCTCTGTTTCTCAACCTACACACACAGAAACCTTTGTTTAATAACTCGATCTCTAGGGTCACGATCATGCGTTTTAATGTACTTCCAAGAAAATATGAGCCCAATATGTATATTCTAAAAATAAATAGTATATGGGCTAAGCCATTCCAAAACAGGCCTTTTGGTGAAAACCAACACTGGCTCTTAATAACTCCCCAAAATATTGTTTAATCAGTGTTGATATGATGTTAATCTTAGTGGTATTTGCAAAACAGACTTCAGAAATGTCGTCATGTAAACCCTTTTTTTTAAATTGTTTTTGGCAGCAATGCAGTTTCATCATAGACAAGGTAAAATAAAACAAATTCAAGTTGTAGATCACTGGCCAGAATGGGAAATAACTCAGTAACTTCACGAGTCAACTAAGTATATACACATCGTTTCAAAGTTTACATTATTATATGAATTTGATTTTGTTGTTTTATAAGTAATGGAATCAATTCAATCAATATAACTAAAATACTGTATTATAGCATAGTCAGCTAACCTTGGATCTCGATAGTCTCTCATTTTCCAATTCTTCTTCAAGTTCTTCAATTTGAGCCTGCAATAAGACAATGATAGTTTCTGTAAGCATCTCATGTGATATAGTGGATTAACACATGATATATAAACAATAGCTAGAATTAACACTACATGTTGATACTTTCATATTTCTTCTGTTTCTGATTATACTATCATTCTTTTATCTAAATGTCAACTATGGTAAATCATTTTAGACATAAACTATAGAGAAAATACTACTACCAGGTAAATTGAAATTGCCAATGCTATAACATATAAATTTTATTCCGAGGATGTCAACAGTTAATTGATGAATCGACGAAAAAAATGTCATAATTGGTTTTAATTTGTGGTTTTAGATAGAAACTGAGCTTTTACCAATTCTATAAATAAATAAATAATAAATAAAATAATTAATAAACAATCAAACAAACTTACTTGGAGTTCCTTGATCTTTCTTTGCAGGGAGGCGACCATAGATTGTTCATCTTCCAATTTAGTCTGGTAATCCTTGATTTCAGTTTCCTTTCTGGAAAGCACAAACATTTAGCCATATAACACACTGACAATAAAGAACAAATTTTTTAAAAATAACTGGAAAAAATCGGTACCCAGACCTAAAACATTGTCTTTCCTAGGACATTCAATTTTAACCATCAATGAATTTTTGACAAATATTGCATAACAACTTAACATTTTATGAATATGAATATACATGGATATGTGGAATGAATATATCTGAAGCGCTTTATAGTCCTAAATTTTGCGATTTTTCAATTTTTTACATTTTAAATATTTTCGGGAACGTTTGGGGCCGCTAGGCTTGTCATTGGCCCCCCTAAATGGAATTTCTGGATCCCCTATTGATAGTGGTCATATATGTGATGCATACTGCACCAATTCACATCACATTTGACAGATGTTTTACAAGAACAACGAGATTTTAACAGAAGATAACAGTAGATGTAACGTAGTCATTTCCAGATAGTAATAAAAGGTGGTCTCTTAAATCAAGTTGCTGGTTAATAGAGATCATATTAAAGTAGATGCTGCCGTACGTGGTTCCATCAGAAAACAGTTCAAACACGATCTACTTGGAAGAAATCTCTGGCAGAGCTAAAGATCTCTCCTCATGGAGAGCAATGGCTGCTTAACAGAGGTATATGTGGGAAAATACGCACCTCTTGAGGTTGTCTTCGAGTGTGGTTTTTGTTCGGTCCAGATCATCAGCTAATTCTTGAGTGACTTTGAGATCCTGTTCCAACTTCCTCTTCGTCTTCTCGACATCCCCACGAATCTTCTTCTCGCGTTCCAGATTCTCCTCGAACTCATCCAATGTCTGTTCCAGCTTGGTCTTCAGTTTGCTCAGATGATTTACTTTGTCCTCCTCCTTCTGTAAATCACCGAGTATTTTCTTTTGTTGTTCTTCCATGGTCTTTTTATCTTTTGTTAATTTACCTACAGTGTCTTCAAGTGAAGCTAAATCGTCATTCAATGATTTAATTTGATTGTCCTTCGTTTGTTTTTCTTGTTCAGCTTTAGCTAATGTACTTTCAAGATCTTCAACATCTTGTTTATATTCTTTTATTTCATTTTCAAGTTTCTGTTTTATTTCGCTAATCTTGTTTGCCTGTTCTTCTTCATCTAAACATTTATCTTCTAATTCCTTTATTCTTTCATCAGTTTCCTGTTTGCTGGTAATGAGTTGTTCTAATCGTTCCTCGAATTCGTCAATGCTGTCTTGTTGTGTCTGTACTTGCAAGAAAAGCTCGTTTTTAGCCTGGTGAAGTGTAACATTTTGTTCTTCGAGTTCTTTCTGTCGTTTTGTGGTTTTTTCAAGTTCTTCCTTCGTCTTGGCGAGTTCCTCTTCCTTCACTTTCATCTCGTCCTCAGCGCGGGCAATGTTGAGAAGGGGCTTGACTTTAGTGTAGAACTTCCACCAACCCCAGTTCCTCATCCCCAACCATTTACGAATGTTTCTTTGGATGACGGAAAGGGCGTTCCTAAAATAAAGAAATTTTAAATATTTTACTATAAAATCTTAAGATGTTTTAAAGATAGTTGACGTCTGCTATATCAGCCTGGGTCTGAACGTAGACGTTAAACACCATGATATGACCTAAAGATAGTTAATGTTTAGGTTAGGAATGTTAACTATATATTTCGTACATAAAACCATTTTATTGTTTTTCGTTTTGTAAATATTTATTTACAACTTATGTCTATTATGTATTTTATTTTATTACGTCCAGACTCAGTCACCTATGCATGATATTGTATCTGCCAACTGATTTAAATGTATATATCTACAGAAGACAGTGCAAGAGATGTTTCCATAAAACATGATAACAATTATTACTAATAAATAATGATCGCTTCAGGTGTTTACGAAAGGTGAATATCTTACATGCATTGTCAAGTTGTACTGTTTTCATTGAAATTATGATAATTTTAGTCAGTAATGTGATAACCGTAATTACAATTAAATTGAATATCTAGTAAGAAGAATTCTGAACGTTAACATGAATTGAAACAATGACAACGTGCTTTAAATCAGTATTTAACGACATTAAAACTCTTAATACTGGATAAAGTAGACATTAATGTGTATAATACAATTTTATACTAAAGTGATGATACCTCTGATCTTCAAGCTTCTTCCTGAATCTGCGACACAGGTATCCACGGATGTGAGCCTGCAGCAGAGAGATCACCTTGGTGAGTCGCTCATCACGAAGTTCCTCAAGGTAACCCAGCACTCCGGCTTTGAAGAACACTTTAGTGTTTCCAGTCTTGTACTCCTCTTTGTCCAGCTCAAGGGCTAACAGGACTTTCTCCGTGGCTGTCTTAGCCTCCACAAACCCAGTTGGGATCGCATTAGGGGCCAGAATAGAATATCTGAAAATAACATTTATGTAATTTTACTGGAAACAAAATATTGGTAATATTATACATGTAATGAAAACATTAAATAATCATTAAAAATCGATTTACTGTAACGAGCGCCATGTCATATCCTAACTCGTATTTCTACATACAAATGTTTAGTAATAACAAGTAAAATGTTAAAATGGTCATTTTCAATAGTTCACTCCATCAATGTTATTTCAATTTACAAAAATTATTTTGATTTTATAACATGCAAATTAAATTCAAAATATTATCGTTATTAAAATTGTAACTCAGTACTAGACCGAGTTCATAGGTCAACATTAATATCATAATGCACTTAGTATCTGTACTCAAGATGTTTTTGTTTTAAACAAGATAGGATTAGGTATTCAAAACAGAAAACAGCATAGATAATTCTGACAACTTGCAATACCACGAGACAGCAACTCAACAACGGCCTTGTTGATTGGATCCTTATTTTTGTCCAACCAACCAGTGCTGCTGTAAGGTACGTGTAGGCAATGACAGACACACACAACACAGTTTATTCTATGCTTACCTCTGTTTGAATTCAGAGTAGATGACTCTGCTGGGGAATCCCTTCCTGCAGATTCTGATGCCCTCAAGTACACCATTACACTGAAGCTGGTGCATCACCAACTGCGCGTCAATGAGACCTGACAACAAAACAACGTTACTGTCAAGTTTGTACACAACACCAACGTCTCTAGCCCCCCACTAATTTGCCAGACTGTCAACATTGGTTTCCTGAATCCTGACATCAAGACGAACATTTTAGTATATCTAAACCGTGTTTTACCTCCGGTTGGACTATCTTGAAAATTATGGGTCTGCTGCTCTACTATTAGGCTACCAATAAGATAGTCGACTCTGTCTATACCATTCACTTGGGACAAACGAAATATGCTGGTTTAGACAATGTCGGTTTAGACAGATTGTTATCTAGAGTTACGGTGGATGGAAGGAATGAATCGCGATATTAGAAGAGAAACGGCGATTCGTTGATGAATCGTGACAGCCCTACTAAATATATTCCAAATCATTGTCTGGTCTTTTCAAACTGAAGGCAAAATATGTTATAAATAATTCTATGTTATCATCTGAAATTATAGTTTGTGTTTACCAAGTATTTTGAACTTGTTAAATTTGTAAGTAGTAAAGATTATAAAGCATGAAAAAATGTGGTGAGCCCACTGAAGCGGTGTCAGAATATTCTGACAGTGTTTCAATGCTTTTAAACCATCTATGTGCTTTAGTGACGTTGTTAAATAAAACAAACTTTAACAGTGTATTACCTGGAGTCTTGAACTCGTTGGGGATGATGCAACGCACGAAGTGAGGGTGAGTGCTGTACAAACTCTTCATGAGCTTGTTAAGAGATTCCTGAAATATTAACAACGTATATATTAGTATCCATCAATTACAATATCGCACTAATCTCAGATCAAATCAGATGTACTGGTAGGCGCCATTATGTTGACTGATTATATCGCTTACGAGAGACAGACAGAGAGGGAAAGTGAGAGAGAGAAATACATAGATAGACACATTGCGAGAGAGGCTGACGGACAGAGCGAGAGAAAGAAAACGAAAGAAGATAGAGAGAAATGAAGTAACGAAGTGACAGAAATAAACAGCCAAAAAGAGAGGTAAAGAAAGAGAACATATATTAGTATTATATATATGTATATATACTGAGAGATGAAGACAGACACACATAAAACATACAGATGGAGGGACAGACACACGGATGATCACATTAAAAGAATATTACCCTGTGAGTGGCAGAGATTGTCTGGAAGGCAGAACTCTTCTTCTTCTTGGCGCCACCGGCTGGTACTAAACAAACAAAGATTATCATTTGTAAAATATAATTATCAGTTCATAGGTAAACAGACGCAAATATTAAAACAAACAAATAAATCAATGTGAATATTTTAATGAGGATAGTTTACAACTAGAATTAACCACGCCTCGGACGAACCTAGCAAGTCATGCTAGCCACTGCGCAACGCTAATGATGAAATAATAATAAAATACAATTAAAATGATACAATTTTTAGATAATTTTATTTTTAAAATAAGATAAATGGGATATTATTATCATTTTGAAAATGACTAATTTTGGAAATATATGACTATATTTAAATAAGTATGTATTTAGGAACAAAATAATTATTTTTGTCTTTTTAATAAGCTACACTTTCTCGAAAACTTTCAAACACTATACAAAAAAAAAAAAATTCATGTTTTAAAAAAGTAGTATCTTACCTTCTGGCGGAGCAAAAAGAGTTGCAACCAAATGTTCCTTGGAATGAGACAACAACTCAACAACGGTCTCATTGATTGGATCCTTGTTTTTGTCCAACCAACCAGTGATGCTGTAAGGTACCTGTAGGCAATGACAGACATTATAATATAGTTCAAAGAAACGTGTTTATTTTTTATACATTATATTAATCTATACTTTATTTTTCACAAAGCTGTATTATTGGATAGAGAATTGTAAGAATGATTAAATACTAAACTTAAGAAAGATGTTTAATAATAACGTTGTTTACATTAATCATATTAATAATTTTTATTCATTCTAATTTCATATGTTTGAATTCTTATATACCGTAGTGCACATTTTCAGCCTTGGTATATATCGAATTTGTTAATATTTATAATAAATCAATGTCATGTTTGAAGAATGAACGCGGAAGAATAACAATATTATCTGGATTTTCTTCTTCCATTTGTTCATTGTATAATATATACTGTAGGCCTAAGTTAATTTCATCCTCATTGCCAATTCATATTTATTATAAATTAATATCGTGTTTGGATAATGGACGCTGAAAAAAAGAAGAGGAGGATTTTTTAGTAAAACTCACCACTCCAGCGTAATGCTTGAGTCCAAAGTGTGCTCTAGAAGCTCCTTTCATGCCCTTGATTGGTTTCTGAAAGTTGGGATTCTTGCCCATATGTTGAGCCATCAGCTTGTCTTCGAACGTCTTGTCCGAGGCTTTGGGGAACATGCACTCTTCCTCAAGGATTGACAGCAGACCCATAGGCTGTGAACAGAATTACACGACACATATATAAACATAACATATACATGTACGAAATTAATTCTATGGATTTAGTATGTTGTCTGGGGCTTAAGGCCTCATTTTCATGATCCCATCTTCGACAATTCAACACTACGTGTTCAATCCTCCAATATTTCTTTTCAAATTTAGGAACGATCCGTGATTTTTATCTTTCATTGATTAATAGTGTCCACATATTTGGAAAACAGTACTAAGATTTATAAACACTAACTGACGTGGCGGTCCAATGATTTTAAAACATGGTGGTATTAAACAAAGCAATTTAAGTACCTTTTCAATAATCTCAATGCAGGCTTGTAAGTCTGGGTATTAAATAAAGAAGTAAATACCTTTTCAATAAGCTCAATGCAAGCTTGCAAGTCCATTCCGAAGTCGATGAACACCCAGTCTATTCCTTCCTTCTTGTATTCCTCCTGCTCCAGCACAAACATGTGATGATTGAAAAACTGCTGCAGACGTTCATTGGTGTAATTGATGCAAAGCTGTTCAAAGCTGTTGAACTGTAAAAGAACAAAAATTAACATAAACTTGACATGCTCAGCAACTTTAAATAAACTTCTTACGTAAGTACGTGTATATCACCGATTCTCTACCAAGTTTATTTATAGTCTAAGGAAGACGGAAACACATTATTGTCCATATATAATTATGCAATTTAATATCTGGTCTTTACCATCTTGACTGTAATGTTTTACAAACATGGACGATGATAGCTGTGAAATGTCTTCAAATGACATAATTGACTACATCTTTGTTACGGCATTTCTACCAAAATAGCATTTATACCTCAGATTTACGTATCATCTCTGAAGAATCACACTTCTTCAATATTGTAATAACCCAATTCGTCTACGCACGTTATTGCCACTTTAAAGAAAACATATTATTGGTCTTTCCTGCAGAATTGTATTTAGTGTAGGCTCTATTTGTGTTTTTAATCATATATGACACGGGTGATTATTTAATGATTGATACTGTTTCATTGATATGTGTCACTGACATTGAGTCATACTTTTTAACATTATAAAAACAAATTAATCTGAAAATTTAGTGTACACAATTTTACCCTCTGAAAACATGCCTAATTATTAAACTGAATGATTCCTTACGTCGAAAATTTCAAAGCCAGCGATATCCAGCACACCGATGAAGAACTGCCTGGGCTTCTTGGTGTCCAGAGTCTTGTTCATCCTCTTGACCAGCCAAGTGAACATACGATCGTACAGAGACTTGGACAGGGCAGCCACGGAGTTGACCACCTGCTCCTTGGTTCGACCCTGAACGACGAACTCGTTGCCGACCTTGATCTTAGGTTTGAGCAGACTCTTGATGAGATCAGCAGAGTTGATTCCGAGCAGCAGAGCCACTTTCTCAGCCTCTGTAAGAAACAAGCATGGAGTGAGACCATATGACATGATGACTCTCATGTACAGTCACTGACACAACTACATTGTAGTATAATATGACATGATAACTACACAGTCACTGGCACAACTACATGGTAGGACTTGATAATAATATATAGTTATTGTGCTAAAAGAAATACTTGTTAGAATATGATAATAATATTGAAATTTAGATTTAGATGTTTGATTGTTTTTTTACCTAGATGTTGACTATAACAAAGATGCGAATCAAGACTGTGACGTCATTTACCTGCAGTTCCTTCAGCCTCGGCTTGCTCGCCTCTCTGTTTGAACTTCATCTCTCCCATGTGCATAATACTTCCCGTGCATTTGTACATGCTCGCCTTCTCCTCGCCAGTGAAGCCAAGCACGTCAAAAGCAGCCTACAGAACATGAACACAAACGTCAATTACAACAGTACTCGGTCTTGTACATGTTGATTTTGAGCACAATAACAGTATTATATGTGTTAATATTTGCATTTTAATAAGATAACTTAATATAAATATATTAATGTTCCGTTTATTAAACATGTTTTTACTTTATTTTCCATCGCTATGAGCAGCCATACTTTTTCTTATAGACATGGAAATAAAATACAGTGTACGCTGTCTAACCATATTCACATGAGACCAACGAAATATGCCGGTTTAGACAGAGTGCCGGTATAAACAAATTGTATCCAGTGTTACAGAGCTGGATGGAACATTGAAACCATACTGGTTTACACAGAACTCTAGATTAGACAAATGCTTGTTTACACAGAACTCTAGATCAGACAAATGCTGGTTTATACAGAACTCTAGATCAGACAAATGCTGGTTTATACAGAACTCTAGATTAGACAAATGCTGGTTTACACAGAACTCTAGATTAGACAAAATTTATGCTGGTTTACACAGAACTAGATCAGACAAATGCTGGTTTACACAGAACTCTAGATTAAACAAAATTTATGCTGGTTTATACAGAACTCTAGATTAAACAAATTCTGGTTTATACAGAACTCTAGATCAGACAAATGCTTGTTTACACAGAACTCTAGATTAAACAAATTCTGGTTTACACAGAACTCTAGATTAGACAAATGCTGATTTATATAGAAATCTGGATTAGACAAATGCTGGTTTACATAAAAATCTAGATGAGACAAATGCTGATTTAGACAGAGTTCACTGTATTCCAATATTAAGCGTTTGAAGATTAGGTTTTTATTTGACTTACGTCAGTGCCGCGCATTTCCTCCAGATCATCAATACCATCAACTGTCAGACATCCCTGGTTGATGAAGCCGTACAAACCGGGATCAGCATTGCAGAGAAGCTTTTCTGTGGAGTAAACAGACGCCCATTTACAACCAACTACACACAAACCACCGAAACAGAAACATGCTAATAATACCAGTAGTAGCCTACTAGTGAAAACAAAGGCGTACGATAGCTTAAACAAAATTGTATGACAGACATCAGATAATTATGAGAATTACTTTATCATATTGTTGTATCAAGTTTTCACATTGTTGGATTGCTTTATGGCATTGCAATGCTATATATCTTTAATATTCTGCTATAACAGCCTAGGTCTGAACGTGGACATTAAACCCCATGACCTGAGTTAACCATATACAATCAAACCTGTCTTAAGCAGCCACCTAAGGGAGTAACACAAATGGCCTCTTAAGACAGGTGGCTGCTTAATACAGGTTATATTGTACTAAATTAGCTGATTTGGGAGAAAATAAAGGTGACCACTGAAAACAGGTGGCTGCTTATTACAGGTGGGCGCTTTAGCAGGTTTGACTGTAGTTCCAATAGATCATCCCATTACTAGATTGCATAATAACACTACTGTGGAGTGTAGCTCAAGCGATAGCGTGTCCGCATGTGAAGCGGTCAGTCGTCTCATTTAGCCTTCTCATTGGACCTATTTGCAGTTTGGGCTATTTTCCATTCCAACCAGTGGTCCACAACTGGTTCATAAAAGGATGTGGTATGTGCTGTCTTGTCTGTTGAAAGGTGTATATAAAAGACCCCTTATTGCGTATTGACAAGAGTAGCATATGTGATGGCAGTGGGTTTTCTCTAAAAAAATGTGTCAGAATGATTATAATGTTTGACGTTCAATAAACGATGATAAGATAGAACATCAATGTGTACTAATGACGTTAATATTATCTATTTACGTTCGCTTGTGTTTGTGTATTTTTGAGTTAGCGGTGACAGTACACCAGGTGATCAGTACGTACCAGCCATGTCTGGAATAGCTCCACACAGAAGCTGGTAGAAGATGTGATAATTCCTCTCAGCTGGCTGCTGGTACGTCACACGAGACTTCTCAAGCAAATCTAACAATAAATCAACATGTTAGTACGAGAATACTGACCAACACACATATATACATACCAGATACACCACCCACATACAGCTATACAAACATATACACACATAGAAACTCATATATATATATAATACACATACACACAGATACATCCATACACACACACACACACACACACACACACACACACACACAAACATACATACACACACACACACGTCACGCATGCACCATCCACGTCATACCTGTCATTTGATTGACTTTGATATCTATGCTGTCCATTTAATGTTTAAATTTTTAATTCTTGAAACATGAAAAAGCTAATATTTTATCTCACAACACACGTAAAACACTTATCTTCAATATCATCCCCTTCCCATTTCCTTGGAAACTAAATACAAAGGGGAATCCTTAAAAATAGTGTTCCTTTTTTCTTTATCATACGTATTAAAATGTAATTCAAAGTAATAACTATAGCTTTATCAATAATTATATGAAATAGTGTTTAAACTTTACATAGTAAAAACTATCACACTGCAGTAAACTTACAATGCTCGACATCGGCTCCTGCGATCTTTCCCTGAGATCCAAAGTGAATACGGATGAACTTTCCCTGAAAACAACAAAGTGCTGTCCTGCTGATTACGATGTTTTATATTTTCATAAATATATTTAATCTATACGTTTTCTATGATAAAAATAATGTACACATTTTATTTATTTGAATTGTTGAAATATATTGTCCAATAATTATATAGAAATTAGCAGTCTTTTGATATATAAATTTGTTTTCTTGCATGAATTAAAATGAATATTTGTATATTTACATTAATGCTAATTAATAGAGTATGAGTATATAGTAAACGTGTTGTGTCGAATGCCAATTTACGTCAAATCGGATTTAACAAATAATGGAATATTTTAAGTGGTAGTTTAGTATTCATCTGAGTAAAACATTCAATTTTAAATTTAAATAAATAAAATTTTACAAGTAATTCTTTTTTTTTAGTTCCGTGGTGACATGTCATGTCTTAATAAACATTGTATATCAATTTAAATGTTCAAATGATTTCAATTGTATATAAACTTTTGTTGAATTTAATTTGGTTAACATTTATATACATGTCTTTGAGCTTTACGGGGATATATTCTTATAAAACTTTAAATTCTGAATTTAAGCAATACATTTTATGGACGAACATCATACAAAGGAAACTTTATTTAGACCTTTGAGATTTTATACCTTTTCAACATTGTGTTGTTTTTTAAAAAGTGGATGGTTTTAGACAAATACTTTTGCTTTTAAATTAATAATCAAACTTTATTTAAGCAGACATGTATGCTTTTAAGCAATGACCCAGAGCAGATTTTTGATTATTTCAGAATAATTACTCGACAGAACACTTTTACTTTTAGTCCATGCTAACTGAAACTAACGTTCAGTTGGTACATTACCAGTGAAATATGATAAACAGCCACGTGATCACGCTGATTGGTTCACTCTGCGCAGTCGCATGCAGCCTGCGGAAAACACAAAGGTTGAACGGAATCATAGTTAGAGAACAGGGTGATGACGTCACACGGAAGTTGTCAGGTATGAGTGATTAAAACCAATGTTTGGTGTTGGACGAGACAAAAGGTGTTTTTGTTTTGTAGTCTGGGACATGGAAACACAGTTTACGACAGGGGAAAAGTATTAAGCTCAGGATAAGAAACCGTTGTTGCAGTGACAGGATTTTGGAAGGGTAGGATTGGAGGTGGTGACACAGTCTCTGTTTCATCATTAAAATGCAAATGGATTGAAAAACATTTAGAGAATATTAGACAACAGGACCAGGATACAATTTAACGTGCTTCTATTATTGCATTACTAAAACACTGTTCAACTTCAATTCCTTTAAACAAAAACATTTTATCACAACATACATCTTCAATATCTGGCCCTATTTGATAATTTCAATAGATGTTATAGTTATATTCAATTTGTTTGTGTTATTTTATATTAAATCATATTATATACATATGTAGATTATGTTTATGTTATAAAAATCACATTTCAAAACGGTTTATATACATAGTGTGTAATTATTCCTTCACTAAGACGTCTTCAAATCTTTACAAAACAAATTTAGATCGCCTAGTGTTCTATATTTCTTTTCTTATGTTCATATCAATGTGTTCTGTGTGATACAAATTCAAACAGGAGTTTGTTCATGTTTATTAAAATAAAATAAAAAGGTCACTGATACTGTTATACACTTTTAAGATCGAACCCTAATATCTGAGATTAACTTTTTTTGAGGTTATTGTCCGTTATTTGAAAAAAAATGTTTTGCTAAGTTGTAGGTTTTTTCCATGTGACGGCTGTAACATAGATTTTACATGATATTGTTGCCAATTATAAATGTGTGGTTTTTATATTGATGATTTCTAACAGGACAAAGGTTCAGCATAAATGGTTGGCACACATATTAAAGGGGGAAATGTAAACATGTTAAGACATATCTGGTGTGTGTAAGAACGTGTTACACGTGTGTATGCATACACGTTCACAACAAGGTGGTGGACTTTAGGTTTCACAAAAGGATGTGATATTCTGGTAACAGGTAGTTCTGTTCACTGGAAGATTCAGTATTGCTGCAAGACGTGTGAGGGTGCTGGGTGCTGGGTGCTGGGTGCAGGGTGGACTGCTTCTACTTACGAATCGTGAAGAGTTGTTGTTTCGGGTTGTCTTGGCATTTCCGTATGCTTCTAGTACGGGGTTACACTGGACGATTTGATCTTCCAGAGTTCCTTTCTTTTCCTTATTTGTTAGTAAGGTGATATCATTTGAAACGGATTGGCGGGTTATAAGGGAGGTGGAGTAATAAAGGCCATGTGACCGATGTTTCATTTTGAAACGAGGCGTTGTGATACGAGTGGGTGTGAGATTTAAAAGTTGATTGACAGATTGTTTTAGGATAAAATAAAAATAATGGATAGAAAAGAAAGAGCGCGGTTAGATTTTTTAGAAGAAAAAGAAAAGAAAAAATAATATGTTATACATAATAATTATAGTTAATAACGTTATAATAAACATCAATAATACAAAGTTTCTAAATATTATACATGTATTATAATAATAATTATTGTATATTATTATTATAGTAGCCTATATTATGCCATGATTATCACTTTCTATAGGTACAAAACGTTGAAAATACACACTACTATTATATAGTAACAAATGACAAATAATGTACATACATTACATTGCACTATATATTATTTCACCAAATGTTAAGCATTTTAAAGTAGTAAGTAAATTGTTTGCATATTGTTATCAAATATCAGATTATATTGGCCCTATATTTAGTTTTGTTATTTGGTTTGTATTGAATTATCTATATAGTATCTTATATGAATTAAAGTGCCAGTGACGTTAATATATTGTAACGATATCTAAACTGCACATTTCATAGTGGTATAAAAATATGCTTCCTATTACACTATCTACACTTGCATTAAAGCTGTAATATCTCATACTACGAGGGTTTTAAATACAATATAATGCGAATACATCCATACTTTATGGAGAATTCAAAAAGTAGTTTTGCTAACCCTTTTGGTCAAGTATAACTTTTTAGCCTGCAAGACGCAATGCTAACATTTGACTAATCGGGACATTTCGGAAGATTCCTTTGCTGTTATGACGTACCTGTTCGGCCTCTTCCGCCGCGGCTCCCTTCTGAGCTGCCACCAAGGCGAAGTACTGAATGACCTTCTTGGTGTTCTCAGTCTTTCCGGCACCAGACTCGCCACTGCGCAAGACAAGAAAATACTTCCGTTTTAATATAAAGTAACTTATAGTCTTGGTGTTAACGCGAAACTAATTTTATTCAATTAAATCCACAAGATAAATGAACTCTTCCTAGTTTAAGATATTCTAAGAAAGCAGTTAAAAATAACAATGTGCAGTTTAAGTTAAAACAGGTTGTATTTTTAATGTTTCAATGTTTATTGCCAATGACAAACCAAAATTCCAAGATGTCAAATTTGTTTATACTAGTAAATAACAAAAATATATAAATGACATTATAAACGATGTTCACAATATAGACAATAAAATGTACTACAAAACAAACAAAACTTTAAATCGTTTTTATATATCAGTTAATTATAGTTTCTCTAGTGTCTAAAACAAATTAATATCAGACCCATTTATTTCCATTATTAGGCCTATATCGGTAAAACCACCGAAAAGATGAAATTGTGTAGAAGAATACATGTATTTATATGTTTCTGTTTTATATATAATGTGTTTATATGTTTATATTCTGTGCACTACATACTACACAGGCCTACTGAAATGCAATAGGCCTACACGTACAATGTACATATTGATTGTAATATGAGCCGGATGTCTAAATACACTTGAATAAACAACAGGTAGGCTAATATTGTTGATACTACATTTCAGTGAGCTAGTGAAAGTAATAATGTAAAACTTACGTGATCAAAACAGACTGGTTCTCACGATCTGAAAACAAATAAACAATATTATCAACCACTTGTACTCGAATAAATTATGTATTTTATTTACAAACTCCATGTGTTACACCATCATTCGTGCATACACAATTGTATACGCATGTACGTGTATGTTATTTACAAACTATTATACCATAATGTATATAATATGTGAATGTATTTTATTTATAAACTATTGTAATTATACTATAAAACATGTTCATGCTTTATTAATCCAGAATTGCTGTTAAATTTAAACAAGTTTTTTTAAATAATTATTTTTAGTTGCACGTGAAATAATCCCTTGTTATTTCTCAATAAGAATAGCAACATTGCGTGGTGGCAGAGGGTTTCTTATCTAATTTTAACATTAACGTCAGTCCTGACCAGACAATAAAAAGGTTAATCTTATGTCCAGGGCAATGTACACGATTTTACTCGTCTGTCTCGGTGCGGCAGTAAATGGATGAATCAAGAAACGGTGAAGGAATTGGTTTAGTTGTAGGTACAAGACTCATCAGTATAGTATTACAGGTGTATGACATTATTTTCAAGTCAGCTGATGCAAGTTAAATATGCTGCTGAGACGATGTAGAGATTATGTAGTGTTGATCCAATTTTAATTCAATACCCTTTTACATAAGATAAATATTTATTTACAAGTCAGCTGAGGTAAGTTTATATACGGTACGCTGCTGAGATCGTGCCAGATTGTGCCGTGTGAAGCCAATTTCAATTCAACAGACACCCCATCACCAAAGCTGAATATTTATTTACAAGTCTATAATTACAAATATATTTATTTGTTTTACCAGTGTAATAAGCCAATGTGTGGTTCTTCTCCCTCTACTATTAAAAAAAATAAAATAATAATAAATAAATATTTAAGATAAAAATAATAATTAAAAAATAAAGTAATAAATCATCACACACCCATTCGCCCCACCCGACACCTACCCCTGCCCCATTTCCAACCCCAAGTAGATGTGTATTTACAAATTCAACGCACGTTGATATAGGCCTACTTATATAAACTATTCTGAGACAGTGACAAGTAGGACCTATTAGTATTATAACCCAATTGTTTACAAACAAATCTCTCAATGCTATCTGTATCATATGTGAAACAAGGCGTGGTATTTTTGGAATATCTACCGGTATATGCTAATGTATGTGAAACAAGGCATGTTATTTCTGGAATATCTGTATGTCCTTCAACATGTTTTGCTACACGTGCATATCAGCGCCATCACCAAATATTGACACACGTCAGATTGGTGCTCAGTGACGTGTGCGCGCGCAGTAGTGCGCGAGACAGACGGTGCATTGATCGCGCGCCTTGTATGGTGCGCGCATTGAACGCAACAACGACAAGGTAACCTGGACTAATTTGCGATGTCTTGTAGCAATTATCACACCGGTAGAGGCGCTTACAGCTCGGCAGACTGCCACACGTGGATAATTATTTTGATTGGATGCTAGGTGAGCATTACAGACTTGTCAATACAATTACATCGTCAGAGGCCCAACGCACATGCCCGGGACTCAGTGGATGACTATAACAGCTTAGTTCTGAACGCAGACGTTAAACCCCCCTCCCAGTCCCTGACGCGGTGGATGGATAAAACCATAAACTGTGCCCGTGATAGGCGTCTGCTATAACAGCCTGGCTCTGAATGTAGACGTTAAACATTTTACCTTGACCTTGCAGACGTTAAACAACATTCACTTGACATCTGAGAGGCGTCTGCTATAATAGCTTAGTTCTGAACGCAGACGTTAAACAACATTCACTTGACATCTGAGAGGCGTCTGCTATAATAGTTTAGTTCTGAACGCAGACGTTAAACAACAATGACTTGACTTCGAAAGCACACCTTCAGCAAGGTCGTGTAAATAACAATTTAAATACATTGTAAAATCTCTAGTGCCGTCGTTAAATAAAACACACTTTACATGGTAAAGTGTGTTTTATTTAACAACGCAACTAGAGCACATTGATTACTTTATAATAATATGACAATTCTTTCCACAGACAGGACAGCACAAACCACAACCATTAAATTTATGAACCAGTTGTGGACCACTGGTTAGAACAGAACATTGCCCAAACATCAATTGCTGGGTTTTTGCTGATAACGCACACTTTATTTTGTTGAGGATTTGGAAGGCTAGTATATGAAATGATTTTAAAACGTATCGGTTATACATTCATCTTTTCATACACGAATTGAGAAAACTAACGTAACCAATTTCATAGGTCGTTATTTTGGAGGGTCATAGGTCATTTCTGGCTAACCTCCATGTATACTGATTTTCAGCATATTAAAACATATAATTATTATCATTGTCTAAAATGGCTTTCTTCTATTTGTAATTTTTGTAAAAAGGCATTTTTATATTAAAATATTTACGTTTGATGTAAATGCTACACTAATAAAATAATGGTGTGTAACTTCAGAATTTGATATTAACTAGAGTTGCTTACCTTGCACCATGAATTGGTAGGCGTTGTCGGAGACGGAGAAGAGATGGGGAGGCATCTCGGTCTTCCTCTTGCCTCGGTATTTGTCCACCAAGGACTGGGTGTAGATGGGTAGACGGCGATACGGGTTGACAGCTATACAGAACAAACCGGAGTACGTCTGCAAAAACATATTCACATAACAACTGGGACTCGTCATAGGTCTAGATATCACATAATTTGCATAACACATTCTAAGCATTTTATTAGGCCTACCGGTACTTATAAACTTATAACTAGGCCTGATGTTAGCCTACTAATCAGTTATAAACATAACTAGGCCTACTGTTAATAATCAGTGACCAATCCAAATTGGGCCTAGACCATATCTTGTTTAAAATTTTAAATTTATATTCCATTTTATTAGGTTTTCATTATTTTCTGCGTTGACTTTTGGATGGATTATCATTCAAGACACTACTATACTGGATATACTGGATTTATGCATAGCCTATATCTGTATTCGTTAGTTATACTTATTTTTGTGCTTACATCCAGTTAAGGTTGAAGCGCACTGTCATGGGCACACTTAGCTTCCTAAGTCATCTGTCAAGAACAGGTGTTGATGTTAATAGAGGGGAACAAACCCGCTGCTACAACATAGGCTGCTCTTTCTGACACAGCGAGACATGTTTTATATGCACTTTTCCCACTAACAGGATAGCACAGACCAGGCTTTTAAAAGCCAATTATAGACCACTGGTCGGTGTAAGTAATAGTTATACCCACACTTTGTATCGGTGAATATCCTACAGTTTTGGTCGTAGGGCCTTTCAATCAAATCAGTGTTATGTTTGTACTCCCGTAGATCATGTTTCTGGAGGCTAAGATGATATTAAAGAGTAGTATGATCAAACCGGTTATGTGTGTACTCATGTAGATCATGTTACTGGATGCTAAGACAAGAGTGTACTGTTTAGTGTCCTGACCCCCACCCCTAAATTTTGCGATTTTGTTTTATATTGGAAATATTTTCGGCAATGTTTGTGGCACTTAGTCTCAAGTCATTGGGACCCCTAAATGAATTTTCTAGATCCGCCACTGGTTTGTACTCACGTAAATCATGCCACTGCCATATCTGGATCTGAGATTGTGCAGGACAGCCGCCTCGTTCAGGTAGGTCATGTTGGCCATGTCCTCAATCTTCTCGTACTTGGGCGGGTTCATCTGCTGAATGTCATCCTTCTTCACAGTCCTCGTCTGCAGAACAAACGATCACAATTATAATCTATACAATACAGTAAACAAGTAGTTTTATTTAATGATGCCACTTGATCACATTGATTTTTATCAGCTATTAGACGTCATGCATATTTTGACACATTTTAAAAAGGAAACCCGCTGTCGTCACATAGGCTACTACGGCTTTTGGTGAACCAGTTTTAGAATACTGGTTGGAATGCAATATATATATGGATATGATAAATAGGTAACACAATATACTGCATAGATGTGTATGCTATATTAAGTACATCGAATACTGCATGTATATTAATTAAGTATGATTCTCTATATATTTGTATGTTACATATTATTATGCTATATTTAACGACGCCACTAGAAGGCATTGATTGCTTTTTAATCACATCGGCTGTTGGACGTCACACATGATCATTCTGACACAATTTTCGAGAAAACCCACTGCCGCCACATAGGTTACTCTTTACGACAAGCAGTAAAGGGTATTGTTATGCACTTTTCCACAAACAGGACAGCACATACCACGGTCTTTGAATTACCATTTGTGGACAAATGGTTGAATTGAAAATAGCCCAAGCTGCAAATGGGTTCACTGAGAAGGATCGATCCGATGACCGAACGCTTCACAAGCGTACACGCTACAGCTTGATCCTCACCCATCTCCTTAACTGCATAGTGTTGTATGTTAAATTAAATATTATTATTATACTATAAAGATTTGAATGTTAAAATTTAATAATATACTGTAATCATTTGTAAGTTAATTTAATAAATATTATATCCGAAGATCTATTTTTATATTAAATATATTATATATTGGTACTGCATACCGTATATTAGTGTGTAATATTACATATACAGCTATGTGGATTTCTCTTATAATACAAATGTAGCTGTATTGATTTATATTATATGTATCGTATATTATATATTATTTGCTGACTATTGTATTGTATTTTAACTGCATAATGTATAAGATGAAATTTATGTTACATGTATTTTAAATACATGTGTGTATATATCCTAATACTAGCCTACTGCATTCTTGAGTATTAACGTATGTGTTGAATATTATGTACATAATTATGTATAATGTGTGGACCTTTTTGTGTGTTTAACGTCTACATTCAGAGCCAGGCTGTTATAGCAGACGCCTCTCCCAGATGCCATTTATGGTTAAGCCATC
>JAUTWP010005569.1:0-14142 GCA_033042655.1 Cyathermia naticoides
ATCTATCTATCTATCTATCTATCTATCTATCTATCTATCTATCTATCTATCTATCTATCTATCTATCTATCTATCTACCTACCTACCTACCTACCTACCTACCTACCTACCTACCTACCTACCTACCTACCTACCTACCTACGTATCTATCTATCTACATGTATCTATCTAATCTATCTATATCTATCTATCATCTATCTATCTATGTATCTGTCTGTCTATCTATCTATCTATCTATCTACAAATGTATCTATATATCTATTTATCTGTCTGTCTGTCTATCTATCTATTTATCTATCTATATCTATCTATCTATCATCTATCTATATCTATTTATCTGTCTGTCTATCTATCTATCTATCTATCTATCTATCTATCTATCTATCTAACTATCTATTTATCTGTATCTATATATCTATCTATCTATTTATCTGTCTAACTATCTATTTATCTGTCTGTCTGTCTGTCTGTTTGTCTGTCTGTGAATCCACGAGGAAGAGTGTTGTACTGAACTGAGTTGTGATATTTCCAGCTATCATTATCAAGTTCTGTCTTGTCCGTGCACTTTATAGCAATACACAATTTAAAAACTAAAAGTTTGGTTTGTATTGTTTGTCATAATTTTTTGTTAAATACATGTATTGCAAATAACTTTTAAGTATAAATTTGATAAATTTAGGAAATCATTTGTTATTAAATTTGTATGTTTTATTTCTTTTACCCGTATGTTTGTGTTTGCCTGTCATGAGAACAGGTTTTTTTAATGTAATATAATGTAATTTGACAATTTTCAGAAATTAAACATAAAGTCCTCCGAATCATAGTTTTGTATTATTTTGTACATACAAACAAATGTGGTATGTGCTGTCATGTCTGTGGGAAAGTGCATATAAAAGATCCCTTGCTGCTTATAGAAAAGAGTAGCGGCAGCGGGTTTCCTCTAAAACATGTGTCAAAATGACCATATGTATGACGTCCAATAGATAAGATAAAAATGAATGTACTCTAGTGGTGTCGTTAAATAAAACAAACTTGACTTTTACAAGTATATGGTAATGAATGAATTGAACAACATAGAGTACAGTATACAAAAACACAAACACCAAATAACGCAGATGTCGGGTCCGATCAGCTAAACATTAAAAAGTTAGTACATGTATGTTGTTAAGGCAGAATATCACTAATTGTTGGTTTTTCGGTTAAACACATGGGAAGATGATGTATATAATGCGTCGCAACCGTAACAAATTATGAATTGTTACGTGCGGTTGAGACTATAGTTTACCATCATTAGTTTATTATTTAAAACATGATAGGAAATTTACTAAAGAATTATTGATTAGGTACATTTCCTTCAATTTTACAAAATATTAGAAACTAACCATCCAAAATAAATAAATAAACAATGAAAACATGCGGAAAAAAGAAAAGAAAAAAACAAGAAAAAAACAAAAAAGAATAATTATAAAAATAAATACAAAATAAGAAATAAATTATAGAATATAAAAACATATTACCATAAAGTTACACGACATTTACAAAAATAAATAAATACAGTAAAAAAAGCATACTAGTAATTAAAAATAATGAAAATAAATAAAATAATAATAATAATAATAAAATTAAGCCATTATTCGGCAAAACAAATAATAGGAGCCGCATATTCATTTATATAAGAACGTAAATATACATTGTTTAATGGACATCAACGGTAAATTGGTTAAGTATTTACAATCATGTAGTTAATAATATGTTATTTAAAAGATAACAAAGAATGAATATACCTCACACTATGTGCTGACATCAGTATGCGGCTACACGTGCAATTCACGCCCAATGTATCCACCTGAATCATACACGTTTACTACACCCTTACTCTCATCACTGCGATTACCAGTGAAGAGGATAAGAACAAATTCATTTATGGTGAGGTAGCCAAAATCATTTGTAGATCGAAGCAATAATAACATACGCTTGCTTTCTAGTCTACATAAGCTGTGTGAATGTTGTGGGCACAGTGCCCGACATTGGACGAGAAACCTGCAACGTATTCAACCCGTATGAATGTGCATGCACAACCTCTGTTGGCCAGGCCTGGAATTGGCGATATCCCGGGCTTTCCGACTATACCAATGTCTCAGCCAAGCTCTTCAAAAGTTGCATGATAGAATAGTTAGCGTGCAGTGTTCCAGGAAGAGTGTTTGGCAATAGTTGTAGCAGTAGGATCTCGTGTGTAGTTTACAGGTAGCTGCCACACTGAGTGATGGAGTAAATCAGGATTTAGTTGTGTTCTTTATCTTACAGTTCTAGAGGAAGTCAAGTTTAAAATTCCACCAGATTTGGATTTAAAATTCAATTTTTTTTCTACGTTTCATTGTTGTTTATGAAAATGGAATAATTATGAAAATTCCTGTGTTGGGTAGTTGTAGAGGACTGGACGGAGGAACCAATGGCAGTGACGTGGTTTATACGTGATCTGTGATCGCATCGATGTGATGGCGCTTTGACGGGTTTACACATCTTGTCTCTCTGAGCAGCACCAATCACAGAGTGTTTAATGTGCGCTTATTGCCTGGCAGACGGCACTTGATAGAGCGACTACCTCATACTCGCGAGACCCAGGCGACATGCTCACAGGCCCCCCGCCGGCCACACACACATCCAGGGGACATGATGTACATCAGGGATACTCACCAGGAGGCGCTCTACCACAGACCACAGCATCATGGCATGCCACACCATGGCAACCCCCACGGGATTCCTCATGGAGGTCCACATGGACCCCCCGACAGGTGTCCAGTGTATGACACATATCCTTCGGTGAGTGACCCAGTGTTGTGTGTATTGCATATGCATGTTATTTGACTATATAATAATTAATACTTTATTCAAATAATTATTGACATTACACATATTCCATTGTTTCAGACATAAGTAGCTGTGGTATGTGTGTATTTAAAAAGCATATTGTTTATCTGTAATAATTAATATGTTTTCATTTGTTAAAGTTAAACAGGTGTCCGGTGTGGTAGACATACAGTACGTGACCCTGGTTGTGTGTGTTCTGGACGTCATTTAGCTACATACTAGTTTAGAGAAAAATATTAAAATTAAACAGGTTTCTTGTATTTGAAACATACTCCATATTTCACACGTTTAGTTACCATGTATTTTATATATTCTTTATAGAATTACATGCATGCATATTAACATACATTGACAATTATAGGTCTTATTATTAAGTCTGCATGTACCGATGTCTAAGAAAACGTCGGCGTCGCAACACTATTTCATTTCATATATTACATGTTAAGTTACCTTAAATAATATATTCTCTATATAATTACATGCTTGTACATATATATTAATATACATTAACAATTATCCAAGTATTAGTAAAGTCTACATGAGCCGATGTGAGAAAACGTCGGCGTCGCAACACTATTTCATTTCTCAAATTTAAAACTTTTACCTCGGAATCTCAACATTTCATAGCATTACTTATTATCCTGGTATATAAGATGATTTATAACTTGACTGGTACCTGTGTGGCGTGGAAGGTGTTTCGCTGTAGATATTGATGTTTTATACGATGTTGTGTTTGTTATTGCGCTCCTCGTGACACTTGTATCACCTCAATCTTTGTGCTATGAGAGGATTGCCACAAATCGAACACGTCGTCCCTCGCGTGCCAAATGTTACTCCCGTGTTTGTGCTAGCGGGCAGTTATTTGAGAAAAAACACACGAATTAGGTATTATTGCAGATAAAACACAAATAAACGTATGCCTTACATCTGGCAAAACATAACAGGCGCGACTTGCCGCGTTGTTTATACATTCTTATAAACAGGAGAGGTGCAAGGTGAAATGTCGTGTCGAGATTTTAATATTGCTGCAGCACATGTCGAATATGCATATCAATGTTACATATGACGGAAATTATAGTTTAATAGAAGAATATAATAATATTATATGCATATATCAATGTTACGTATAGCGGGAATGATAGTTTAATAGAATATAATATTATATGCATATCAATGTCACATATGACGGAAATGATAGTTAATAGAAGACAATATTATGCATATCAATGTTACGTTTGACGGGAATGGTAGTTTAATAGAAGTGTAAAGTTAGTTCTAATTTGCATTGCTTACAGGTTTCTAGATATTTTAAAACCAAACATTTGAGTATCACATTCGTGAAGACATTTTAGTTGCGTTTGACGAGTACTCGATTGTTGATTTGATTTTAATGTAAAAGTAACAAATACGACATCATTTGCTTGTACATAGTTATAACGTGTGTATTATTCAAAACGTATTGTAAACGACTTTGTTTTCAAATACATGGTCGTTGTTAGGCCAACAATACAATAATAAGTAGAGTATAATTTAATAATTTTACAAATATATTTTCCTCAGACAAATGAACTAAACAAAAAGTAGTAGTGTCATTGTTATTAACAATAATAATGGTAAAAGGTACATGTAATAGGAGAATATAATTTAATAATTTTTCAAGTGTCCCACCCCCTCCCCCTCTAGACAAATGAACTAAATAACAAATAGACGTGTTTTTAAATAGTATTTTAGAAGTCTGGCATTCGTATCTCCACAATATTGTTCAATACTATTCTTTAAAACTATTCGCTGTCGCTATATGTTCAGTTATATAATAGGTTTGATTTAAAACAAATCTATAACTGTTCACAAAAAGAGATCCATAAATATAAAATTTCACCATCGTCTTTCAGGTCAGGTCATGGTGTTTAACGTCCACGTTCAGAGACAAGCTGTTGTAACAGACGCCTCTCCTGGGCGCAGTTTATGGTTCTATCCATCCAACGCGTCCGGGACAGGAAAAAAATTTATCATCGTCTTTTGCTTTGAACTTTTAGATAAAACATCCATTCTTTTAAGAAATAACTACTGAATTTAACTTAGGTTAATAATTATAGTTTAAGATAATCTAAAAAATCGGCCTAACTGTATTTAAGAGTTATGACCCTTTGAAGATGTTTCAAATAGCTAATATTATGTGTTGTTTTATCAACATATTCGTGCATGCTGTATTGTTGTTGTTACAACATGTACATGTAGTTAGTTGTGAATACCACGATATTAAAATACAAACAGTTTCATTACTGAGAGCCACGCGCCAGGTTTATCTTGCTTTACATTCTAGGATAATAAGAAAAAGTGGTTTCAGAAAAACATTGTTACGAATATGAACAAAATTCCAGATATTGGACTCAATTCCGAATATGAGACGAAAATTATGTGGTGTTTTTTTGGAAAATTCCGAAAATTTAGTCGTCCTGCACACAATTTTGGGTGAGGAACGTATCACTGAAGCTCTCTCTATTAAAATTAATACAGAATTGTCAAACAGTTTATGAACTAAAAACTTTGAGAACTTGACCATGCTTGAGATTGTAGGCTATTCTCGTTGATCAATGAAACAAATTGAATCTCTGTGTGAAAATCAAACTGATATTTTAGCATCATATTGGTTAATACTAGTAGCTAGAAAAGATATTTAGATATTTAGAAAGGTAATGGGATCGACTATTCTTATTTTTCTGTTACAACCGAGGTTTAATAAATGATTTATCAAAGAATATACATGTAGTATGTTTTGTCATGAAAAAACACACACACAAATATAATTAATTAATAAGAAATAGCCTATGTTGCAGTAGCGTGTTTCTTCTGTCCCATACTGTAGATAATGTGCATATTACAATGATTAAAATCTACAGTAAAGTTTGTTTTATTTAACGACGACACTAGAGCACATTGATTTTTTATCTTACTCTTTCGGATAAGCAGCAAGGGATCTTTTACATGCACTTTCCCACAGACATGGCAGAACATACCACGGTTGTTGATGAACAAGTTGTGGACCACTGGTTGGAATAAAAAATAGCCCAAACTGCAGATGGGCCCACTGAGAAGGGTAGATCCGACGAATGACCGCTTCAATAATTACGCGGAATAATTTCTACAATCGGAATTCATCATTTAAGTGCCTGTGATAAAAATTAGTTTGTTGGTAATTTGTATTTTTTGTTTCACGACCATCTTGAAAAATAGTAATAAATGTTGATTAAACAGTATGTTGAGTAACGTAAAGCTTATATGACTTATAAAACTGCTTTCCAAAACAAGTCATTTGATACGAGAATGGTTCTGGGATACGAACGTAACTTTTTAAATCAGAAATAAAGCTAATTGCGACCTATTCAGAATAAATCGATTTGGATTTGATAATAGGAGATAAACATCTAGGCCTATACACTGTAGATGCATTGCTTCTCGAATGGATTCCGAGCCTATAGTTTATGTTTTGATGAAGATATCCATGTACATGTTCGTTTTATGTTGGAATCAACAGAAATTAAGTGGTTATATATTGCTGTGCAACTTATACTTCTGTCAAGTCAAAGTTTTAACATCTACATTCAGAGCTAGCTGTTATAGCAGAAGCCTGTCTTGGGGCCCAGCTATGACCTCAGTGACCTCTGTGTTGCATCACTGCATGTCCTTATTCCGGTGTATTCGTGTATATTCGGGTGTAGTCGTGTATTTATTTGTATACGTATGGTATTCTTTTTTGTTCCAACCATTGCTCCACAACTGGTTCAACAAAGGCCGTGGTATGTGCTGTCCTCTCTATGGGAAAGTGCATATAAAGGATCCCTTGCTGCTTTTCAAAAAGTCTCCTATGTGGCGGCAGCGGGTTTCCTCTAAAATGTGTCAATATGACCATATGAATGACTTCCAATAGCCGCTAATAAGATAAAAATCAATGTGCTCCAGTGGCGTCGTTAAATAAAACAAACTTTTTACCTATGATATTATTACGCACATTAAGTCTTGTACATACGTTTAAGTTGTTTTACTTAGAATTATGTTAATGAAAATAAGAATAGACTTTTAGGCGGTGGATACTTTGATTCATACAAATATATTAAAACATGTGGCCATTTTTCCTCCGCAGTACTAGTCCGATTAAACTATATAAAATACATTTTTTATAAAACGGACACTACAGTTTTAACCTATCATCCAAATAATTTTGTCCATCGATATTCGAACAAAAACTGAAATAAATAGATGAAATGTTCTTGAAACGATGCCTACTTTTCGCAAATTAATATACGGTGAAACTCCTCAACACCGGACCCCTATAAACCGGAATCCTATCAAAACGTTTCCCACGATCCATTGATTTACCTTTTAACACTAAAATTTGTTTTTATAAATTGTTAAAATTAAAATGTAATAATTATAATATACAGCGCTACGATTTGTGAATTATATGTGATTGAATTGACAAGAAAAGAGACATTCTACATTTTCTTCCCTTCATATTTTTCTTCCTGTCGCGCTGTTCTGTAAAATTAAATATTGTTTTCAATTGTATTATATTAAAGTCAATTTATTCAATATTATTATTATTATATTTCTCATTATTGAATTCTATGATACACCCAATATCTATGAAAATTATCTTGAACTGACATAATGTTTTTGTTGTGCATACCCATTGTATTCTCATGAGGCACTTAGACATTAATATTTGGTAATGTGTTGTAGCTCAGTCTCGCCTTTGAAGCGGTCAGTCGTCGAATCGATCCTTCTCAGTGGACCCATCTGCAGTTTTGGCTATTTCCGTCCCATCAGTGCTCCACAAGTGGTTCACGAAAGGCAGTGGTATGTGCTATCTTGTCTGTGGGAAAGTGCATATAAAAGATGACCTGCTGCTTATTGAAAATGTGGGTTTCCTCTAAAAGAAATGTGTAAAAATTACCATTATGAATGACGTCCATAAGATAAAAATCAATGTGCTCTAGTGGTGTCGTTAAACAAAACAAACTTGATTTTTTTTACATTAATGTTTACTTCTTTTGTAAAAGTAGCATTTCTAGGTTTTGTAATTAATTTTAGTAACTTCTAACGAAACTCGGGCCTTGTGAGGGACAATCGTAAGTTAATCAAATGTTTTAAAAACATCTCGCCAGAAAATATTGTGTCTCGCGGACGAGTATTAAATGATTTCTATAAACATTCTTAATCTAAGAAACCATACTAATATTATGCACCACATTTAAACATGCCTTAATATGACAACACTTCACTGTTAGATGACAATATATCCCGAAGTAAAACTGCGACTTTCAGGAGTCCTAATTTTTAGTGTTTATATAATTATTTGTGACAAAATAATGGATCTGTTTATACTAAACATAACAGTGATTATAATTATAGGACTTCTCTATTTAGAAATATCAAGATAGCGGTTCCGTTTAATTTAAATAATAGTATATACCAAATACATATTTTTAAAATAATGGTCGAAAGGAGGAGAGAGAAAAACCGTCGTTGTACACGACGTTACTGCTTATTATTTTAAAATATTTTTTCAACAATTTTTTAAATAATACATCCACCTCCACCTTCACCCCCCCAAAAAAAAACTTTCATGTTTATTTGTAAACTAACAATACAAAATCCTCTAGACTAAAGAATAACAAATAACGTTTTTAGTTCATCTTTTTTGGGATGGGGGAAGTATTGAAAAAAGTTATTATATAACTTTCATGATTATTTAGGTTCGACGTATTTGTAAACCATGCGGTAAAAAATCCTCTAAACTAAACAAGTCAACTGGTATAAAGAAAAATGTTTTAGTTCATTATACAGTAGCGTCAGTTGATGTTATGACGGATATACATTGCTAACTAGAAATTTAGTGTAATTATCTCTGTTTATAGTGTCATGCAGTGGTTATAATTATTGAATTCTTTAGTCCTGTCCTGTCTGTCACCACGCACACACGCACTGAGTTATCTGCACGAGTGAGCGTCAAAAATGATTAAGCACATAACAAAAGAAAATAAATGCATACATACACACGTCTTAATAACTCGTCTTTTGCTGAAAGATCCGTGAAGGAAATTACCATGTTTATTTACGCTGAGGTCGACGACGTTGAACACGTCAGAGCCAAACGCAAAACTTTTCACGCCAACATTCTTGATTACCACAACGTCATTTTGTCATTCCGTTGAAACAATTTCTCAGGCTGGAAGGCAAAAGGTCATTAAACTTGTTGAGATGTTTGAAAGGGAGAAATGTGAATGTGTTTGTACTCACTATATGATTTGCCTTCTTGCGAGGAAAGCGTTTATTTGCGAGTCGGCTATCTTCTGCTATTGAGACAATGGTTGTAATTTCTCATCTGATTGTCTTGCATTTAGTGATGGCGTTTGGATCGATTTAGCTAACAAGCGTCAAAGGAAACCTGCTCTTTTATGTGAATCGCCGTGACATTATACACTAATGTTTTACCGCAAACAGAACGCACGGAATGCGCGTTGGAAACATGACTTCAAGGGTTGCTCTTTTGGATAAAAATTATTTGCTTGTGGAATACGCTTAAACTGTTTTGTAATGTTAATATGCAATACAATTGGGTATAATACGTTTTTTTTCCGACAGATATTTTTTTTATATCATGCTTTTGTGTTTTTAAATGCTATAGTTTTAATTTCTGTTTGAGCAAATAAAATAAGATTCAAAGCCAACCTCGGCACTTTCCCACAGCATCTCGGAGCACTAATGTTCACACCTGGGTCTCACTCGCAGGTAACATGTCCATATGCGACCTAGCTTCATTCCAAATAAAAGCAAAAGCGAACAGAGATCAAACATATATAAAGTCAAACTGAGATGCACGGGAAACAATGTCGTTGAAGACGCATGGTGGTAAAGAAACAATCACAACGCCAAGGTTAACATCAAACAAGTGTACAATTTTAAACCCTGCGTATTTTGTCAACTTGGAGAGATTCAAGATGAGTTTCATTGTATATTATGTTGTCTATATTTATACTGTTATTCTTATTTTACACCTTTCATTCGTCTTTCAACATGTTATTTCTAATTACTACTGATGAGAAGTTATTGCTCAAAGTTTGAATTGTAAGACTGTCTCGAAGTAAAAAAAATTGCATGTAGTTTATATACAATAACAACTATTAACAATGTAAAATGTTGGTTAACACACATTTAAAGAAAAAACTAAATACTGTACTGAAAAATTCTTGTAATTTAGTTTCAACTTCTTATTTTTATTTCGTTGCAGTTTTAAAAAGTAATGTAAAATTGATCTCAATGTTAGCGGGAAAAAAATCAATTAAAGATTCCTGTGTGATAACCGTTTTAATGGCATTACAATTACATGTACATATTTTCTAAATACCGTACATGACAAACTATTAAAAAGGTTTGAAAAAAACATGTACACGTGCATTACGTGTTAAATATATATTATTAACCAGTTTAGTTCGACAGCAAAAGGAGTTGAAAGATAGGTGGAGCTGCCTGAATGGGAAATATCCAGAATGGAATTCAAAAGAGAAAAAGGAAAGGGGGCAGTGGGACAAAACAAATTTGGTTTAACATACAACGTTTGTCTCAAAATGTATAACATTCAATTTTAAAAACCGTTCTCTGTACACACTAAGTCCGAGAGATATGTTAAATTATTAGCACAGTGATGGTAGTGTGAAAAGATCCGTAAACTAATTTTACGAATCATATTAGAATTTGTTCCAACGTGGGATTTTTTCTATACAAGAACACACGATTTAGTTTCACTTCGAAAGTGTCATGATTTCAGAAAACACTCAAATGATTAAAATGAGTTTCGCGAAGTCTTCATACCTGCGAAGATTTGAGAAAAATGTAAAATTAAAACAGCTACGCAGAAATCGTACGGGTTATATTTTAATCGTAGGCCTACATCTCAAAAATAGCATCAAGTTGGATTAACATTACTTTAACAAAACTAAATATTTTCTTTGACGGCTGAGGTAATGTGGTTGTAGTATAACATTGTTAAACATCATAGGTGTATAGGGTGGGGCTTATCATAATTATGATTTGGGGATTGTCTCAACTTTTATTGGTTTACGCGTTCGAAGCATGGTGCAAATAGAGTTTTATATATGAAACGAACCCATTAGAATTATTGGGTAACATAATTATTATGAGTTAGTAATATCACACACATATTTAGTGTTAGGTGCCAATAGACGTACAAGATAGTCAGTCTGTTTATACACATGTTTAATCGCGTTATGATACACACACACACACGGAAAGTGTAATGCAATACGCGATTGTTCAAATCCTGTAACATTACGCACGTGGGCAACCATGCGTAAATCACACTGCGTCGTCAAGCGTAAAACTACGATCACAGAATCCGCGGAAGAAAAAAGTGCACTCTGACGTAATTCAATATCATCACTATTTCAAATGACGATTCACAAAAAGGAAAGGAATACTTTATCCCAGCACAAAGTTTAAAAATACTATTAAGTAGTCTGCTAGTCATAACTCATAACACAACACTAGTTTACTGTCCAAAGGTTATATGCACAATACATGTACAAAACAAAATACTGGTAGTCTAGACCAAATTTCTCAAAATGTCAATGCTGTTGGCATTTCGTGTTAAAATTGATCAAACAGGCTTTTTAAACATAATTTAGGGGTGCTGATTTCAAATAGTTATGTTGTTTAAAGCACCTTTTTGAAATATGGATTGGACTAAAATAGTTGAACAATAAATAAATAAAATATTCTCAATTATAATATTTAATTAAAACAGTTACAGCAAGGAAATGCAAAATCACTAGCGTATAGTAAGAATTATTACAAAATTTAATGCATACCAAAAATAATTATACTAAGTGATCAAACACTATACCAATATACCACATTTACTGAGTTTTAAAATGTTACCCACAGAAAATGACAACGATTAATTTGGTAATGTTATTAATAACAAGTATTCATATTTTTATTCGGTTTATTATAATTATATACTAATATGTAATGATGATCACGAAGTGTATTGTATACACGTTGTATTTTAAACAAATGCAAACAATAGGTGTATGAAAACTACATACAGGTGTCATAAGTTGTGAAAATGAGTTTTTCATACCTCTTACTAGCTTAACCGATTAACTGGTCCTTCCCCAAATGGTTAATCTCTTGATCCAGTAAGGATAAATCTGGTTGGGATTATCTGTACACACGTGAGAAGGTTGAGCTAGTGAATTATGCCGCAAATATCGTAAAATACATACATTGTATGCCAAGTACCGTCATCATGTCCTCTTTTTAATGTACATGCACGATGTCATACACAGTATACAGATCCAGTTGGGACCAACACAGTATGCTGGTTTAGACAAAGTGCCGGTTTAGACAGATGCTATCTAGCGTTGTGGCTGGATGGGACTTAGAAATAGTGTTGGTTTACACAGAAATCCGAATTAGACAGATGCTGGTTTAGACAGAGTCCACTGTAGTTATTTTGAATGCATATAATTTATATGTATATAGTGGACTCTGTCAAAACCAGCATCTAATCCAGATTTCTGTGTAAATCAGCACAATTTCAAAGTCTCGTCCAGCCACTTAACACTGAATAACATCTGTCTAAATCGAGACTGTCTAAACCAGCATATTGTATTGGTCCCAACTGGATCTGGTTTAGACAGAGTTCAGTGTACATGCATTTTATGGAGAACTGTTATCGTTATAAATATTAATTGTACAAACTTTCCTCATATGTGTGGTTTGACGACCCGAGTGTGTTAATAAAGTTTCAAAGTTTCATATACACTATATTGTTATTTCATATAAAACACAGGTAACATGTTCTCCGACTGCGCCCCATCCTCACCCCAGTGTTAAGTTAATTACGTGGAAGTGGATTTTTTTAACGTGCTTTCATCTCAGAAGTGCAAGCACTCTCCTAGACTGGTTGGGTTATTATTTGTGTTATCCAGTGGTTCACGAGTAGTATTTCAAACGTAGTTGTGTGTGGTGTCCTGTCTAAATAAGTTCATATGAAGTACACCTTGCTGCTAATAGGAAAAGCAAAATATGTGGTGGCTGCGAGTTTCTTCTCTTCTGTAGTCCATATATTGCAAAAATCATACGTTTAATACCCAATAACAGTTGATTTATCAATATGCTGAGCTGTCACTAACCAGTTTGTTTTCTGAACTAATATACCACAATTAAATTATTAATGATATTATAATATAAGCATGTACGGATGAAATAAACTATTTTATAAGTGGTCAGAGCACTATCAGTATCAGAGATCATCAACAATACATACACATTTCTCACAACGCAAACACTGGAGCCTGGTACGGCTACCATTGCAGTCATAGGGCCCCACCCCCGCCACAAACATTTTGTATTATATATGCATATTAATGTATAGTATTATATTGAGGTTGAATTCAAGCATTCAGTGACACATCACATGAAGTGAATTGTATGAAAAGTAGTTTGTTTTATTTAACGACGCCACTAGAGCACATTGATTTTTACGTAATCAGCGGCTTTTGGACGTCGTTCATATAGTCATTTTGATACATTTCTGAAAGGAAACACGCTACCGCCACATAGGCTACTATTTTCGTTCTAAGTAGCTAGGGATCTTTTATATGCACTTTTCCACAGACATAACAGCACAAACCACGCCCTTTGATGAACCAGTTGTGGATCACAGTTGGAACGGAAAATACCCCAAACTGCATCTATATATCGACCGACTGAGCTACATCCAGCTCCCTGAATAGTATGAACAGGTGGTTTTAATACACAAGTTTAACATATGAAGCTGTATGTCTTGAACCTGTTCTTATAATACATTTCTCACAGAATTTAAGTGAAACATTTCTCTTGTATTTCTAATGAGAAGGAACGTTTTTGTCGACATTTTATCTTGACTGCTAAGATATGACGCCCAGCTTTGTTTCAAATGGAGACGTCTCATTTCAAATGACTAAAACTCTACGTGAAATCTCAGAGATGCGCGGATTGGATGATGATGATGATGGATACGACGACGACGATATAAATTTGTGTCCAATTAAAGTTTCTGACCTGTCTATCCAGATGTTAATGCTAGTAGGAAAGAGGAAACCCGCTTCCGCTACACAAGTGCGGCTATGTGCGGAATTGTTATTAATAAATGACTGGACTGGAAATATTTGTATGTGCTTACATCACAAAAGTGTTCAAGCACGC
>JAUTWP010005680.1:0-14141 GCA_033042655.1 Cyathermia naticoides
CGTAAAATAAATGACAAGAAAGATAACAAGAATATTCTATCCTTTGACGCAACGACCAAAGGTGTAGGAGTAAAAAGAAAAAAGCGAACATGTAGATCACGAAAACGTGTGCACTGAAGTCTTACCATATAATGTTTGTATCCCACGTTTGTCATCTTTGTGTAAGCCGTAGTGGGGGTCGTAGCGATAGTACGGCGCCATCAGGGCGTTTGGGACTCTAGAATGACCCAAGCCAAGCGCATGTCCGAACTCATGGGCAGCTACAATCTCCAAGTTGGATCCAGTTGACGTCATCGACCATTCCTCATCGTCATCAAAATGTGTGTCACCACTGATTGGGTTCCTTCCAGGAAAGAAGGCGTGAGCTAGTGTGCCTCCTAATAAAATAGCATACAAAACATTTATAATGCATGTACTTTATGTTGATTTTAATGCATCGAGTCCCTTCCAGGAAAAAAGCGTCAGCACATACACCATATAAAAAGTTAAATATTTATCAATTTGATAGTTATATTTATTTGATTGAGTTCCTTCCAGGAAAACAAAGTGTCAGATAACCAGTCAATACAAACATCATACAAAAAGATAAAATATTTAAACATTTTATATTTATTAATACTTAAACATTATATTTGATTGAGTTCTTGTCATGGGGAAAGGTTTCAGGTAGGATACAAATAACACAAACCATAATGATAGAATATACGGTACTGTTGTTAATGCAGATTATAATGATGATGTTTTTCATGCTGATAGTAATTACAATGAACGTGGTTGTTGTAAGGATGATAGTCATAGTGATGATGATTATGAAGAAGATGGTGGTGGTATTGGTATAGATGATGATGATGATGAAGATGATGATGTTGATGACGACGACTATGATGATGATGATGATGATGATGATGATCGTGGTGGTGATGGTAGTGACGCTTACCTCTGCCATCAAAAGCGTTACCAGCGCCATCTCCGTGTTCGTACCGAGCAAACTTGATTTCTATGTCTGCGGGACTGGCCTGCGAAACTTCTCTGAAGGTTAAGGGCGTCACAGCCGCCCACTTGCTTAAAGCACTTTGAAATGCCCGCCTGAAAGAAAACATGGCATCCTGATGTACGTAAAACATAATTACATTCTGTTTTGATTCGAGAAGCATCTGGCTAAAATAAGGGGCTGCTCCTAATGGTTAACAGTGTTCGAAGGGGATGACTGGTATATCAAAAATGGTTTTATGTTGACATGCATGTAGGAAATAAATGTAAAAAGACTTTTTTAAATAAAAAAACATAATTATTTTGTTAGTTAATAATGGCTTGAAGTAAATGCTGTTTTACAGCACTAGACATTAAACAGTATACATATAATGTGCATGCATGTTAGAACTAATGTTCCTATGACGACCTGTTTGCGTGGATACATATGATATAAATTAAAATTGGTCTCTAGCTAAACAAAAATGCTATTATACACCAATAAAACGTTTTTACGGCAAGATTGGCACAATTGGGAACATGTTTTGCAGGCATCTGGTCAGGTCATGTGGTTTAACGTCTACGGTCAGAGCCAGGCTGTTATAGCAGACGCCTCTCTTGGGTGCAGTTTATGGTGTTATCCATCCACCGCGTCCAAGACAGGAACGGCAGGCATCAAGATTCAATTTTACTTAACCAGACTAGAGTAGATTAGCCTACCGTGGGACCAATTGGTAGCAATTGTTTCATTTGGCTTAAAGCTGGTTTACACAGAAATCCAGATTATACAAATACTGGTTTAGACAGAGTGCTGATATAGACAGATTTTATCCATAGTTACAGTGCTGGATGTGACTTTGAAATCATGCCGGTTTACACAGAAATCCGGATTAGACAAATGCTGGTTTACACAGAGTGCTGGTATAAACAGATTTTATCCAGAGTCAAAATAGTTGGACGGGACTTTGAAATAATGCTGGTTTACTAGAATACCGGATCAGACAATTGCTGGTTTAGACAGTCTACCATACTATATTGTAATAGTATTAGAATAGCTAGCACGTACCTTTGATCTGATGTGCCTAGTTTCCTCGTGAAACCCACCACTTTGTACGTAATGGAGTTTGACTGCCATTTGTAACCTGCATAAATTAACATACATTAGTGTGAGTTTAGTATGTATAAATACAGAGCTCTCAAGTTAGAACTTTGAAAAGGAGTAAGATTTTTACTAGCGGTGTCCGGGGATATACTAGTAATCCTTGCTGCTTATCGGAAAGAATAACCTATATGGTGGCAGCAGGTTTCCTTTCTTCTAGTTCTATTAACATCTGTACTGGGCATAAAACTTAGGAAGCTTAAATGGAAGCCCATGGCAGCGTGCTTAAACCATAATTGGATGTAAGCACAAAAATAAGTATATCCAAGCATTATTCTAGTAAGTATTAGAATCCTACTCACCTAAAAATTGAGCACAGTAATTTTTTTTTATTATTATGTATTAATTTTGAGAATGCAAATAAAGTAGTTCCCTTCAATTCACCTGGTACGTGAAATGCTAATGGCTGATCTGGTCCGCGATGTGTTAATCGTTCTACATCCGGCAAACCACAGCGCGGCGACTGCATCTTTCGAATAGTGCGCCGATCTAGGCGACCAGATACCGGCAACCCATTAAATCTTTGAAACTCCCTGGTGTAAAAGAACAAAAGCAGGCATGTTTTAATTATTTAATGCATTTGAAAGTGCATTTATTATATTTCTGTATTATACAAGTATGACTATATCCCTTTAAATTACCTATAACCAGCTAATCAGAGGCCCCAAGTTATCGGAAAACCCTGCCTCGGTCATGCAATGGTTAAGCTATTGAGTCTGGTATGTACTGGGATCGAAACCCAATGACGGGAATTTTAATCTCAGTATTCTTTCCAGCCCAGAGTGAGAACGGATATGTGTAGACTACACTACTTCCACCGATTAATGGTCCATAAGTGGTTTAACTAAGGACATGGTTTGTGCTATCCTTTCTGTGGAAAAGTGCATATAAAAGATCCTTTGCTGGTTGTCTGAAAGAGTAGCCATCCTAGTGTAGCGGTACCGGACTTCCTCTCTTCTACGATAGACGGATCATGTAGCTGAGCTGGGTGCTCATGACAGCTTGTTTGAACCATAATTGGATGTAAGCATGAAAATAACCAACCTTATCGGAAATAATAGCCTCTGTTTCGGCATCAGATTTCATCTCTTCTACCAGCATTAAAATTTGTCCTGAACAAACGACTCGCGAAGCTGGTTACCCATGACAGCGTGTTTGAACTTTAATTGGATACAAGTACCAACCAACCTTATTCCTTCGCCTCTGGACGCGTCATCATGAGATACGCCATCTGGCTGGACCTCTAGGTAGCCGAACTTCTCCATAAACGTCTTGTCAAATAAAAACAAAGAAATGTTTGAATGACATCACATTGTTTAAAGGAAAGGAATGTTTGAATGACATCAACAAAGCATTGTCTTTAGATTAGAAATATCTGTTTAACGACATTTGCCATATAATATATACATGTACTACATAATATAATAAATAATACATATTTAAAAGTATCTCATATACCATTTTAATTATATAAGAAAATAAATAGAAATATATACAATAATCACAGATAGCATGTACACCTTCCATTGGGAACAACCCCTGGCCCTGGTCAGAGGCTGCACCCAATTGGAGCGTGCGTGAACAGTTATCTGATGGAAGCACGTAAATACATTTACCTGACCTGACCAGATAGCATTTTAAGAATACAACAAAATTAAATAGATCTTTTAAAAATTTATCAAAAAGAAGTTTTTCTTAAAAACCTTAAAATGAGGTGTGATTGGAATCGAATTGATTCCAACACAGCCTCATCACCAATAGTAATACATTCTTCCTAGCTGGTTGAAGGTGAGGACAATCAACCAAAATGTGACGCACCGTCAATCTACACTGACAGTGCCCATACTGAGGTGGATCATCCTTCTTTAAAATAAAAATATGCGTTAAATAAACTTTGACCAATGCGAGAGCGACACAAGACAACTTCATCCTTCCTTGGCCGTCTATAGGAGGACTGCCAATCTTCTAAGACTGACTTGACAGAATGAAGCTTGTTCTCTCCCGCATTGTTTCAGTGATTGCCAGTTAGACCAAATATATTTATTAACAACATATATATATATATAATTTGTGTATGGGATACCCATATTGGCATGAGGCAAGTTCAAAGCAACCTTGGCAGCTAGGTCTGCCTTTTCATTGCCCCTAATGCCAATCTGACTTGGTACCCAACAAATGACAATTTTCTTTTTGGAAGATAAAAAGACACACTTTCGTATCGTCATCCCAATTAAGGGATATTCCAGCTTCATGTTATGTAAAGCCTGTAGACACGAGTGAGAGTAAAAATAATAAAGGTGGATGCATCGGATGATTTAATGGATTCCTTGTCTTTAGAAGATATAAGCTGTTTGAAAATTTTGATAAGCAGCAAGGAACCTTTTATTTACACTTTTCCACAAACAGGACAGAACATATCTCGGCTTTTTTAACCAGTTGTGGACCACTGGTTGTAACGGAAATGTATATACTGAACGAGATTTAATTTAAATGCATTTTATAGAATTGAGATATTCAAGAATCTGTGTATATTGAGCACGATACTAAAATCGATATGAAATGGTAGGGGGAAATGTTAATGTGTTTTCCAATAAATCCATTGAAAGGGTGCAGTAATAATATCATTATCCACTAGGTGTAAACGTTCTTTTTTTCGTTCAGTATATTATGCAATGTGGTAATGCGATGTAAGCTGTCAACACTTATCTTGAGTATACAACGTTTTCTTTGGTGATGGAGGTGTTCTGAAATGGCCATATCACGCAAATGTTCACCTTCATGCACTTACCATTGCTTGATCCGACTCTGATAATCATGGGTTGTTATGTGTTATAATACGATATTTACAACAAAGCGACTTCAGAAGAAACTCTCTGCCACTACATAGGCTACTCTTTTCAATAGAAAGCTAGAAGTACTTTCCCACAAACTGGACAACAAATGTCATGGTATTTGATGAACCAGCTTTGTATCATTGACTACGGCCGACTGGCTAGAAAATAAAATAGCCTTATCGAAAATTATCTATCTGACGACTTATCGCTCACCCTTTAGGCTATGTCATGCTTCTAATGCTAGAATATTTTATGCACAATTATTATTAAATTACAATATCGTCACCGTAATCAAATAATTGCCTAAGTAATTGTTGGCCAAATGAGATTTTTCCCTGTCAGCTCTTCATCCTTAGAAGACTCCTGTGTTAAAGTTGCTTAACTAACAAACTCAACTTCTGGTGTATTTTAAGTTTTTCAATAAAACTTATTGGCCCACATTACTTAAACAATAATTACGTTTTCCCTTTTACTTAAAGAAGGAAATATGACTTAGGCCATGGCAATTCAGTGGCGGATCTAGGCCTTTTTTCCCACCCACCCTCAATTTTGCGATTTTTCTATTTTTTACGTTGTAAATCTTTTCAGGAACGTTTGTGTCACTTAGGCTTGTCATTGGGGGCCCCTCTAAATGGAATTTCTGGATCCGCCACTGCAATTATTTTATTAAGGTGACAATATCTTACATCTGCATCAAACGACTGACGCTCTGTTCTTGCATGGTCTGGAATCTCTCTTGCTATCACAGATCCTGTCAACAGACACACCAATACTGTATAGTACAGCATCGCTTATAATTCTTCACTGGTGTGGCAACAATAGCTCTTCAATACCAAAACCTTAGAACATCCACAAGTCTGCGGTGTCTTCCGTTAATAATCCAAACTCAGTACTTCCAAAACAGAATGCAAATCCTTCCAGGCTCCAAAAGCATAATGCTATTTACATTTTTTCAATTTCAACTGAATATCGTAAGCTTATACAGCAATTTAGCGGTTCACAATCACTTTCCAAAGTTTTACACATCCACCCTATATCTTTAACTGGTGTCTCCGACCTGTAACTCCACACTGATAAGATTTACTTAGGGTAGCCACTAGTTGGTGTGTGGTTTGTTGGGAGTGTCAGGTCAGGTCAAGTTGTTTAACGTCTACGTTCAGAGCCAGGCTGTTATAGCAGACGCCTGGGAGTGTTTAAATCACCGTCAGCTTATAAAACAATTTAGTTGTTCACAATTACTTGTTCAAAGTTGTACACGTTCACCCTACAGCTTTAAGTTTAACTGGTGTCTGCTACCTGCAACCCCACACCGATAACACGCACTTGGGGTAGACTAGTTAATATGTGGTTTGTTGGAGTGTTTACATCACCTAGGTAGACAGCTTGACTAGCCAGATACCCCGAACATGACCGACATTTGATCCCACACTTGAGGACAGTTTATCAGCGATTTGCAAAATGCTTCACGTCTTTGTTTGCTTGTGGTATTAAATCAATGTTCAAATATTCAACAGCTAATAGAAGACACAAGATTGAGCTTGTTTATATTATTGCAACCTTAAGGTCATGGAAATGTAATCCTTCATAAGCTGTACTAGTATATATATAGAAATATTTTTAATTAAATGATTTCAGTGCAGTATTGTAGCGACGTTTAGGCATGCCAGTTTACTTTGGTTTCATTGGCTGGAAAAAATCCCATTTATATATTTAGTTATCCAACCGTCTATTGTGTATTTTCCCTAGAAATGTTTTATTATTATTGATTTATATATATTATTATTCTTATTAAGATATCCTATTTATGACTTATAGTGCACTAGAAAGTAAGTTCTTCCAGGCTTTGACCCAGCAAAATTTACCAATGTACGTTGTCTGTCCTGGGCTTCATCTGACCTTGTGCTAAACACGTGCAATTTAATTGCTAAGTATGGCATAGCTAAAGTGGTGTAGAGAGGACATTTAAAACAAAAAGGGCCCAATATTGGGCATTGTGAACCTTCGCTATGACACTGCATACAAGTCACATTAAAACTTCTAATCAGTGGCAAGCGTTTTTCTTCATCCTAAGCCTATAACCCAAGCCCAGGGAGCCTAACCATCGACCTTTTAATTTTTGTTGAACTGATAACAGTGTTCAAGGTTACGTTATACAATAGTCAGTCATAGCCAAATTCAACAAAGTAGCCTTCTGAATCTCAGATTTCAACTGTAAACTGAAATATGACCCCATATTTTTTCAATTGCAGGACACCTTGCACACATTTCAAACAGATATATATATATAAAAGTGTTTTATTTAAAGACACCACTAGTGCACATTGATTGCTTTTTAATCATCGGCTATTGGACATCAAACATGGTCATTCTGACCGTTTGTTTAGAGGAAATCTGATGCTGCCACATACCGGGGTATGCCACTTTCAGATTAGCAGCAACAGCTTTTTTGCATTCACTTTCCCACAGACAGGACAGTACATGCCAAGGCTTTTCATGAACCAGTTGTGGACCACTGGTTGGAATGGAAAATAGCCCAAACTGCAGATGGGTCCTCTGAGAAGGATCGATCCAATGATCGACCACTTCACAGACAGACACACTTCCGACTGATTAGCAGCAAGGATGTTTTGTATGCACTTTCCCAAAGACTAGTTGAGGATTGCAGAAATGAATACAAACACATGATTTGAAATAAGAAAACATCAAGTTTGTTTAATTTCACGAAGTGTATTAATAAACATATATCTGGAGAATAAAATGTAGAGAACTCGAAACCACACAAACTGACTCCAGTGTGCATACATAGCTTTCTGAAAAATAAACAAATAAACATAAATAGTTAAAATAAACATAAAATTATTGAAATAATGGTTAATACACTTTATTAGTTTAATGTTGTTTTTTTTGTTATTTAGTAAATATCAACAAATTGTTACGAATTGCCAAGAAAATATTTTTTAATCTTAAATTAACTTCTAGATTATACCAGACGTGCAAATTAAACTAAATACAAAACACTAAATATAAAATAATACATGCAGTTCAGAGTAAAATATATGTAATGTGTTAACTGTAAAAATGGGACCAGTAAAATTTATTTTATTTAACAATGCCACTAGAACACACTGATTGCTTTTTAAACATTGGCTATTGGATGTCAAACATAGCGACAAGTTTTTTTTAAAGGAAACCTGCTGCAACCACAAAGGTGTGACTAGTCTTTCTGATAAGCTGAAGCAGCATGGGATTTTTATATGCACTTTCCCAGACAGGACAGCACAAACAACAGGAGTATTGTTAAATAAAATAAAGAAACAAAAAACACCTACCTGAGATTTTAAAATGTGATTTGGTGTAGATATGAAATAGTTTTTCCCACTCATTACAGTGAATGGTAAATCCAGCAATGATATATATTTCCTCCATATACTGACACTCTCAAGAGCATAGTATCCACTGATACCTTAAAAAAATGAATATTTTAAATATACAGTGAAACCCCTTTAAACTGGATGCCTTCAAAAACAGAATTCCATCTAAACAATTCAGTTCCAATGTGTCCATTTAGTGTAAGTCTAACCCCTGAAAATTAGACATTTTACTTGGTCCCATGGGTGTCCAGTGTCGCAGTCTGGTTTTGTGTCATGCTCATTTTGTATAGCCAATTTGCCATGCTGAAATCATAAATAGATAGCTGCACTGTTTCTAACATTGTATATGATATATAATTATTGTCTTCAATATTGTAAAAAGATACAAGTGTGCAATAAATATTTGAATTGAATTTGAATAATCATAAAGCGTATATGTTTTTGATGCAGATTCTGCGAGACTGTGGTGTTACAATTTAAGCAGGGTTACGTAATCAGAAAAGAGATTCTTTTATGTTCCCTCTTGCACATGCATAGTTACGAAAATACAAAATGAGCACGCTACAAAATCAGACCGTGACACCGGTTTAGACAGAATCCACTGTAATTGTACATGGATATTGAAGAACTTTTACATTTCTAAATTCTGTTGTGGTTAGATAAAGAAAGAAATGTTTGTTTAACAACATCCAAAATATATTTTAATCAGTGGGCATTAGATGTCAACAATATAGTATTTACAACACATGGTCTTCAAAACAAACCTGCTACCACCAGGTAGACCAATTGTTTCAATAAGGGGCAGTGGATCTTTTATATGCATTTTCCAACATACCATGGCCTTTGATGAACCACTTATCAGTTATTGATCACTGACTGTAGTGGGAAATAGATTTAATACAGAGATGATACATGCCCATTAAATAGGACATCAAACGCTCTTCCATGTATTATCAAGTTTAAGTCCTCAGTGAAATAAGTTTCGTTTGTCATGAGCTTTAGCGAGTGACAAAAGAAACTTATTTCAATTTCATGAGGGACTTAAACTTGATAATACACGGAAAGTGAGTTTGATATATATTTATTACACCAGTCTGAATATGTTCATGTTGATTTTCATAAACGGTTCTATACTCCTATTATTTCATTTATTTTCTGGGAACAAATGTAAATAACACCCAGAAAGCTAATGACATCATTAGAAAGTGACATCATTAGCAATTGGAACAGGCGAAGTTGTCAATTCAAGGGTCTACAGTTAGATTGAAGCCAGGTATTTTTTAGTACCAGCACTTTCATTGGACAAAGTGAATCTACCCAATGACATTACTGGTTAGACCAATGCGTAATAATTCCAGAGGAAAATTATGATTTATATTTCTCCTGTTCTGTGTGCCTGCTGGGGTAATAGACATTTTTATGTTTGTGGTAATAGATAAAAAAAAAAAAATAGATGAATCCCGTCATTTACCTTGTTCAGCTGGTTCATATGAAAGTTTTCTGCAATAACAAATAAAAATATTTTCATAATAAATGTTTATTAAATGCAAACTAATAATATAAACATTTATTCAGTACAAATATTTAAAGTTATTAATTTATAAATTATATCAAATATTGTGTAATGAAACTAATGAACAAATAACCACAGAATGACACCCAATAGCTGGTTTTATTTATTTGGGCTGGGGTGTTGTTAAATAAATCTTTAATATTTGATAATAAGCAAGTAATTTTAGTAGAGTTTCAATATAAAGGCAGTATCTGTCAGACTGTCTTCTTTTAAAAGTAAAGTTTGTTTTAGTTAATGATGCCACTGGAGCACATTGTTTTTATCTTATTATTGGACGTTGAACACATCATGGTCATTCTGACATTTATTCAGATGAAACCTGCTGCCACCACATAGGCTACTCTTTCCAATAAGTAGCAAGGGATATTTTTTGTATGGACTTTACTACAGAGAGTACAGCACATATCATGATCTTTAATGAACCAATTAATGTGGACGACTGATTGGAATGGAAAATAGCCCAAACTGCAAATGGATCCATGGAGGATCGATCCAATGATTGACTACTTCAAAGGGGTACAAGTTTCTGATTAAGCTACATTCCGCTCCCATTCTAATGATAGTAAGCTTCTGAGTTTCTTTCTAGATACTTTCTATGTAGCAATGAACTATACGTTTAGAAGCTTGCTCCGATCTAGTCAACTACTAAGTTAAAAAGCTTTTATGAATTTTTTGGTGTTTTTTTACCTGATTGCATTATATAAGGCTTTGTGGTTTTTGTGATTACTCACTCCCCATTCATCAAATGTAATAATCTGAAAAATATACATTTATGTAAAGGAAACTGTTAAAAAAAACATGGATTCTTTCTTTTCCTAAATACCATTTATTTTATATTGGTTATTTTTAACAAATTTTATAATATCTTGTGGAAATTATCATTTATAAGAGGGAAATAGTCTTAACAATAAACAGCAAAGGATCTATAAAAATATATGCATTTTTCAACACACAGGACAGCACAAACCACTGCTGTTATACCACTTGCAGAAAACTGGTTGGTGAAAATGGTGTACACTTCCTTTCAAAGCCTTGCAGATCAAAGCAAACACTCTTGGTTGGAGCCGATACTGAGATAAAAAATAACATTCCTCAACTGAGACTTCATCTCCGTTACTACCAATTCAAGTCTGAGGAACTAACAACTACACTATCACTACCAGTGCTGATATGCTTACTGTGTTGGTATCAAAATGTTTGGAACATTCTGTAATGTGTTTACACAGTGTCTCTGTGTGCCACTCCACATCAGGATCATCAGGCAAAGAACTGAAAAGAAGAGAAAAAAAATTCATTAAAAATGCATGTGCATGATAAGTAATTATTTGTGTAACCAAAATGAAAATTACTTAAAACTAAAATTAATTATGTCTTGTGACAGGCCCCATTCCCCAACAAAAAATACTTTTATTCACCAAACTCCAAAAACTTCATTAAAAAAATCCCAAATTTAAACTTTTAGCTATATTTTTTCTCAGTTTTATGAAAAACTATAGCTAGATCAATAATCCCTGCTGTTTAACAACACTCCATCACATTATAGGATATACTATTATTTTAATTTAAACTTATATCATGATAATTTGGGATCCATGTAAACTTTTAAACCATTTTGGACATTTGTAAAATTTTAGCTTACCAACTATTATGATTACACATGTCTTAAGAAATAAAATAATCATATATGAATCACCAACACTCTTTTAAAATAAGAGTATGAAATAGCATGAGTACGAAACTGTTTGTGGATGCAGTGGATGGCATGAACAATAAATAGTTCCCGGGAGAGGCATCTGCTATAACAGCTTAGCTCTGAATGTAGATGTTAAACAATATGTCCTATCCTAAACTGTTTGTTCAGTACTCTAGCTATGGGGATAATGGCCCTGTATTTAATGTAAATCTCACTAGTGCTTCCACACACACACACACACACACACACATACTGTCCCAGGTGCAGTGGATGGCTTAATCATAAATGGCACCTGGGAGAGGCGTCTGCTATAACAGTCTTGCTCTGAATGTAGACGTTAAACACAAAAAGACATAATGATTATTAATTTCAAATAACACAAACAAAATTCATTAAAACAATTTAATGATCATAATGTAGCTATTGTGATATTATAAATTTAATTATATTTATATCTTAAATACTGTCTATTCCTAATTTTGTAAAACATTGTTTTATATATTCCCGTATGGCGGTCACCCAACATGGAAGACAACTCTGTATGTATTTCTATCTTTCACCAGACAGAAAAAAAACATACAATTCATGTCTTATGTCAAAATTTAAATCATTAATCAAACACTTGACTTCATTACTCTAACGTATAACTTTAATTACATTTTTAATAAATAATAAATAATTTAATTAATGTTATTGTTTAACATGTTATTGCTGGATCTCTGAACACATACAATTATTGTCTGGTTTCCACGCTGTCCTGGCGTTATTGACAAGCATTTTTGTATCAGTGTCGAGGCGGGAAAATCGTTAAGGGTATTTCTATCACTGCTAAAATAGCTGACAGTTTACCTCGCCAAAATGATATATTTTCTTCATAAAGATCCGTGTTTAATGTGTATTGCAAGTCTGCAGGCCATTCGCGATCTCAAAAGGTTTTGCTCGTACAATGCAGGCTTTGATTCGCATTGAAACACCTTCGTTCAATGGATCGATACTGATCAGTCCCGTGTATTGAGAATGATTTAAAGCATAATTGCTCTTGTCGTACAGAAAACCAATCAAATTTTACTTAAATGAATGAGAGAGTCGTTGAGAAATGGAGGAACGCGGCTATGTATTGTTACATGAACGGCGGTGGGAACTCGTGCTAATAAACACAGCCAAACCTTCCAGTATTCACGTCTGAGAGAGCCGGACGTAGCTCAGTCGGTGGAAATGTGTCAAAATTATCATTATGTATGAATGTAAAGTAGGGTAAAGTATTAACATGCTAACCTTAGCAAGTTGTTCAAAAACGCCTGTCGTGGGAAAAACCTCTGACTTCGCAAGGAAGTTCTGTCCAAGACAGGTTAAAGAATGGATGGTGTATAATATACTTTAACAAATTACTTCAAATATGCCATCAAGACAAAACAACAATTAAAGTGAAGTTTGTTGTGTTTAACGACGCCTCTAGAGCACATTGATTTTTATCTTATCAGTAGCTATTGGACGTCATACATATGGTAATTGTGACACATTTTAGAGGAAACCCGCTGCCGCCAATATTATAGGCTACTCTTTTCAATAAGCAGCAAGGACTCTTTTATATGAACTTTCCCCGGTGGAAATATGTCAAAATGATCATATGTATGAACGTAAAGTGTGTTTTATTTAACGACGTCTCTAGAGAACATTGATTTTTATATTATCATCGGCTATTGGACATCAAACATTTGGTCAATTTGACACATTTCTTTTAGAGGAAGCCCGATGCCTCCACATAGGCTACTCTTTCAGATAAGCAGCAAGGGATATTTCATATGCACTTTCCCACAGACAGGACAGCACATGTCATGGCCTTTGATGAACCAGTTGTAGAGCACTGGTTGGAACGGAAAACAGTCATATGTATGATCATCAGTAGCCGACGATAAGATAAAAATCAATGTGCTCAAGTAGCGTCGTTAACTAAAACAAACTTTACTTTCATGTTCGCAGAGAGCAGGACCTAGCTCAATTAGAAGCGGTTGGTTGTCTGATCGATCCTTCTCAGTGGACCCTTCTGCAGTTTGGGCTATTTTCCGTTTCGACCAGTGGTTCAAAACTGGTTCATATGCTGTCCTGTCTTCGGGAAAGTGTCTGTAAAATACCCCTTGCTGCTTATCAAAAAGAGTAACCTATGTGGCGGAAGCGTTTTCCTCTAAAGAAATGTGTAAAAATTACGACGTTCAATAGCCGATGATAAGATAAATATCAATGTACTCAAGTTAAATAAAACAATCTTTACTTTTATGTCTGCAGAAACGTCGTGTGAAACAACCATACGATTTAATATTATACGTCATATTAGTTTACACCAGTGAACTGTCACAAGTAAATATAAAAACATAATAAATACATACATGCATATAAATAGACGAATAAATAAAGACTACTATTGTTACTGCTCCAATCACTAGTCCTACTGCTATTAATACTACAGTAAAAAAAGTAAAGTTTGTTTTGTTTAACGACGCCACTGGAACACATTGATTTTTTATCATCATCGGTTATTGGACGT
>JAUTWP010005791.1:0-14140 GCA_033042655.1 Cyathermia naticoides
ATATGGTTCATACTAGACAAAGCCCTGTCTGTTTATACTAACAGCATATGTTACACACAGACGTTATTCTATTACACATACTTTAAATGTCTTCAGATAATTTTTTATCTTTCCACCACATAATATATCACAATATAAAGCAGGGGTGCCCATTAATGGGTTACACAAAACATATTTGCATAACCCTTTTCATCTGCGTAACCTTTTTTAAAAATAATTAAAGTTATTATATTTTTTATTTGTGTTTGTAATTAGACATTTGAATCTCGATTAAAGTGGCAATGCAGCAATAATAAACGGGAAAGATTTTTTTTTAATAAATTCACACAACCATGAAATGGGTTATGCAAGGACAGTTTCACGCGACCCTCACCCAAATGAAACGGCCATTCGCGCAATCTGTGCACCCCTGTAATGAATGTAATTAGCATAACTTATGTGAAATAAAAACATCTGTGTGCAATGTTGGCTGCCATTAATTTTTTATGCATCATTATAATCATGGAAAATATAGCATAATTATAGACAAGTACACTTTTTTATCAGATCTTAATATTACAAACATTTTTCTTTCCTATATATTTTTTTAATATATACTTTTTTTAGTTTACAATTTATAAATTACTTTCAACAATAAAAAAAATATATAATTGAAAGTGTTCCACAGCCAACAAAAATGCTATGAGATAATTGAATGTACCATGGCAATCTCCAAGCCATTGCTAATTGTCATGATTAATTTTAAAGGTTGCTTTTTTCTTATTGTTATTTAATATATCCCATGTCGTATTTCGTTTTGTTTGTGACATGAGTTTGCCAGTAGAATGTATCGTAAAATTAAGATGATGTAAAGTTCTGATATCTAATTAAAAACAAAATCCTTTAACCTTATTATTCATAATTATAAAGATATTTCTGTCTAATTAAATTTGTCTAACTTTGTAAGTTTTTACAATGGTTCATCGTTATTGTAGTATCAAGTTAACATACATTTCATATACATATTATATGTACATAGGGTCACAGGTGAAATATTTATCAAATACAATGTTGTGCAGGTAATATCGTAATCAAGTCTTGATTTAAAAATAGATATAAATGCAAATCTCTGGATTAAAAAATATACTACACCTAAATTTATATGTAAATAGAAGCTAAATTCAGCAGCAGTAAAAACCCACCCCACCTCCCTCTGCTCCCTCCACCCCACCCCTTTTCTTATCCTGGACGTGGTGGATTAATAAAACCATAAACTGCACCGGTGAGAGGCATCTGCTATAACAGCCTGGCTCTGAACGTAGACATTAAACAACTTGACCTAACTCAGGAGTAGTGAAGGAATATGTATTAAGCAATTAAGTTGTAATGTGTATCGCTTTTGTCTGGTAATATTCCAATTTCATGTAGCACAGTATGAAGTGAGTTATTTAATAATTAACAAAGAGTAGGTTGTTCTGCTTTATTGCTTCCTTTATTTACACACTGGTGCTAGATGACATTATGTCAATATAAGCGATAATTGTATTGAGAACTTTTTTATTCTTAAATATAATATATGTATAGTCCAGTTATTGGTAATACGCGTACGAATGAAATGATTACCAAATTGCCCACTCATTGTTCAATCAATAATTATAAATATATTATGCTGTTTTCTGGCAATAGGCTGGTAACTTGATGGCAATATTAAATTAAAATCATTTTATTATTAATTTTATTGTTTATAAGACAGTATTAAATTAATTAATCTTTCAAACAAACAATATTGTTCAATGTCTGTTTTTAACTGAAAATAATGGGGAATACATTTGGTCATCTAATGTAGTTATTCTCATAAGTTCTGCCTTCATCTTGGGTGACCTTTGGTGGTTATTGCAGTGTTAAGGAGGTGGTTGTAAAATACTGGTGAAATGGAGAAAAATATTTGGAATGATTAAACTGATTTTTATTGTATGTGGCCATTAGATGAGGTTCAACTATTTTCTCAAATGTATTTACCTACCACTCTAGGTTTTTATGACCTCATTGACAATGTCAACAAGTAAAACTATTGACACTGCTATAAGTTTATATAAAGTGCATTTGATAGAAAACTGTGAAGTGTCAATAGAAATGTAGATTTGTTCCGTATTTAATACATTACAAATAAAATCTTTTTACACATATTTAAATACAAATGTACATGTAAAAAAAAATTAAATTAAATTTTATTAGGTAATAAGACATTAATATAACTGTTGTAGAAAGAGAGTCAAAATGTAACTTAAATATCAGAGTGGCACTTAAGTATTGTTTACTTACCGTATTCATATTGCTATCTAGGCTAACACATTTAATTATGTGGTTATTGTAACTTGACCAACTAAAGTTATTCTAGTGAAAGTTATATTATAAGTATTAAACCCCATTGAAAATATTCCCCAACTGTCACTTAAACTACACTTGGGTTGTCTGTTTTAAAGAGGAAACATGTTTTTCATGAGTAACTTAATTTGATTTAACATAGGGATAATAACAGATCTTATATTGTTTTTTCTATGTTTTGATCAATGTAAATAAAATTATATAAATTATAAAGTTTACCTCTGTTGTCTCATTAAAAACAGACTATGTGATAGTAAAGAGTGTTTTTGTTTCCGGAACATAATTATTTAAACTTTTACAAAAGATAACCAAATTGTTTCATTTTGTAAATATTTCAGAAGATGATTCGGAACCAACTTTTAATATGGATGGGAGTATACACATACCTGCCAGCAGTAGCTATCTGTCAAGACTGTATTCCAACCATGGAGTCCGGGTTCGCATGGTCCACAGGAACCATTCACAAAAGATTCCAACAGTACGAGAGCTTATAGAGCGATTGGCGAAGAAACATGAAAGATTACTTATTGAGGAGATGGATCGAGTTAAGGAAGATAAGAGAAAGAAAAGGTGGGAGAAAAATAAAGCATTAAATGAATGAAATTTGTATGAACTTTTTTTTTATGAAGTTGTCATTTTTAAGACACAATTTGTTATATCTGATTGTTTGGCTTTGGTTTTTTACTGACTGTATTATTATGTCAGTGGTTTATTCCAATATTGATACAGTTTATATTTACAAGTGCAGCCATCAATAACCTCTGTACCTATGTAAGATCAGTTTTTGGAGTAAGGAAAAATATAATGTTCACACCAAGTTTCTGGGCTAGAATAGTCTGTCAATGACATTTTAACATTTCAAAAATTCCATAGAGTTTAAAAGTTTCACGAGATGGATAAGTTAAAGTGATAAAAATATTAAGCTGGTCATAGAAAAGATGAATTGAGTAAAGGAGGTTAAACTGTCATTCTACCACACTTGGTTTTCATTAAAATATACTACTCAAAAGAAGTTGAGGGCCAAAAATATGTTGTTGATTGGAGTCTTCCAGAAAGGGGTCAATTCTGAATAGCATTATTTGTTCCAAACCTCTGCCACAGTCCACCAGTAACATTTTGGCTTACATTTAGATGGTCAACCATAGTTCTCTGAATTTGTTCATCAGCCAATTACCTTTCTTATGTCTTGCAAGCTGAGTTGTCATTGAACCCTCTCCAAATTTTAAAGTGTTGATAAAAGACAAAATGTTCGTTCCTTTCAGTGCTAAAATTGGTATGCATGCAATAAAACTCATGCAAAACACATGCAAAGGGTGCGCGAAGTGTCGCAATGGGGTTTTCGAGAAAGTTTGTCAGTTTAGTCTGACTACGTTTTGCTTCAAATCCATGAAAAGGTAATAATAAAATTATGGGTTAAATTAAACAGTTTCTAAAGATAAGTGCAATGATTGCGTGTCCCATATTAACTTGATGTCTATAGTTCAAATGACAACACAACAGGGAATATTCTAATTCTATCTGGCCTTAAAAAATACATACTTACAAAAATGATCAAAAATTCCTTTGACCCTTAACTTCTTTTGAGTAGTATACATGTAGTATTATATGGCTAATGTAGAGATACTTGCCTTTGAATAATTGCTTGATAAAGCACATAGAATTTCAGAAAGGATTATGTTCTTTATTGCTTAATGGTGTTATTCTTTGCTGTTTTCTGTAGAAAACAAGACTGATAAAACAGTACTACGGTAATATAAAAAGATGCTTATTAATTTTGTTAGCGTTTATTTGTGGACAAGTCAATTGATTTATAAAAACCCAATCTACTAAGTTTTTCTCAGGTTGTATATAATTACTTGAAGAATCCAACTCATTTAAGATTAAATGTTCCATATTTTAGTTTTGTCACATAAAAACATGATTAAAAACTGGAAATTGGTTGAATTATTTTTAAGTCAGATCTTTAAACACTTTTGTCCACTGTTCAACACTTTTTTTAAGCAGGTTTTCACAAAGGTTGTTTCTGTTGTTTAAACTTATTTTCCTGCTTATATATCCAATTAAGGTTCAAGCATGCTGTCCTGGGAGTGCCACTTGGCTCCCTGGCCTGCTTGCCCAGGATAGAGGTTAATGGGTTAGTATAAGAGAAAACCACCGCCACATCAAGGCTACTCCCTTTGATTAGGAGTAGGATATCTTATACATGTATATGCACTTTCCTTCAGGTAGGATAGCACATCGATTTTTTTTTGTTGCCAATTGTGAATGACAAGCTGAAACTATGTACAGGTCTGTAAGTCAGTAAAACTGTAAGTGCTTTTACTCATTCACATTGAGCCTGGTAGAGTAGCCTACCGTACTCTCTGTGAAACTAAAGTAAAGCTTGTTTTGTTTAACAACACCACTAGAGCACATTGATTTTTATCTTATCATCGGCTATTGGACGTCATTCATATGGTAATTTTTACATGTTTCTTAGAGAAAACTCACTACCGCCACATAGGCTACTCTTTCTGATAAGCTGCAAGGGATCTGTTATATGCACTTTCCCATAGACAAGACAGCACATACTACAGCCTTTTGTGAACCAGTTGTGGACCACGGATTGGAACGGAAAATAGCCCAAACTGCAGATGGGTCCACTGAGAAGGATCAATCTGAGATCTTTTGAATGCACTTTCCCAGACAGGATAGCACATACCACAGCCTTTGGTGAACCAATTGTGGACCACTGGCTGGAACAAAAAATAGCCCAATTTGCCATTTTAGGTGATTATCAGCATGACATAAAAGCCACATATTTCATGTTAATTGAACAGCTTGGTATGTGACATTGCACAAAGTAAAACAAATCCTATACATGTATACTAGTAGGATTATTCCATGATGGAAGATACTATTTTGTCAGGTAAAAGGTGTGCCTTGTCGTGAAACATCAACTTATTTAATGAAATGTTAAACGAATTAATCTGTTCAATATCTTAGTGTTAATTTGACATGTTTTTTGACTGAAATGGATGTTTTTGAAATAAACAGCTAATTCTTGTGCCTTGCTTATGTTGTAATAAAATATGGTATTTACTTTGTAAATATATTCATTGACTTTTTGTTTGTATTCATAAATCATATTAACATTGTTTGAAGGGGCAATCTTATGAGCATATATTAGAGTTAAAATGGCAGTGTCTGTTTTTTTAATAATATTTAACCATTTAGAATATATCTTCTACGTTTGTTTGATGTGCACCACGCTCCATTTTTTTGATGCAATGATACCGATGTACAACTTTTAGGTCACACGAATAGCACCACGATATAGCGATGACGGCCAGGTGGCAAACCCACATTGATGATTTATAGTGTATTTCTCGTGATCTAATTTATATACAGCAAATCATTGCATCAGACGAATGGAGCGTGATGCGCAGCAAACAAACGTACAAGATATATCCTAAATGGTTAAAAGTTTTTAAAAAACAGACACTGCCACTTTAAGAACAGTAGACACCACAAAAGTACATGAGACAAAATTAGAAATTTACCCACCATGTCACTTAGAACCTTTTCTTAATTTGGTGACAAGATTATTATGTTAGTTTTGTTTAGTGCCAGATCTGTTTATAAACAATGGCTTGCTCAATCTAGGTTATATACAAACAGGAATATATTGTTGTATTCGGTTACTCTCAGGGAGCAGTACATTGCTCGTCTTAGTGTGACCGCCTTTGAGTCAGTTGGTCATTAGATCGATCCTTCTCAGTGGACACATTTGCAGTTTGTCCTATTTTCAATTATAACCAGACCACAACTGGTTCATCAAAGGCTGTGGTATGTGCTATCATGTCTGTAAAAATGTATATAAAAGACCCTTGCTACTTATTGAAAAATAGTAGCCTATGCGATGGGAGGTTTAATCTTTAAAAAAAATTCGTCAAAATGACCATTATGTATGGCATCCAAAAGCCAATGATTAAATAGTGTTTTAGTGGAGTCTCGGCAGCGGGTTTCCTCTAAACAAAGGTGTCCGAATAACCTTATGTATGTCATCCAACATCCGATGATAAGATAAAAATCAATGTGCTCCAGTGGCATCGTTAAATAAAACAAACTTCACTTTAAGATGGAGATGGTTAACTTTAAGAATATCTGAAATGTGAATCTTTTATGAATGTTAATCAAACAATGCTGGATAAATCCACAGTATTTTCATAATGACAATCATTAATGCATTTAATATTAGTTATACATTTTGTTAATTTATATGTATATATAATATGTCAGTAAAGTAAAATTGTTTCAGTAAGTGTTTTAATACTTATTGAACTTGGATACCAAAAATGTGATTATTAAGCAATCTCATATGTAAAAACAATTAAAAATTGAATATTTATTTATTGTACGGTAAATAAAACAAATAAATAAATTTGTATGATGAAAATTGATTGCATATTTATGTATTGTATATAAAACGCATAATAAATTTGTATGATGAAAATTGATTGAATATTTGTGAATTGTATATAAAACATGATAATTGAATATTTATGAATTGTATATAAAACATAATATGTATGATCTGAACTGATTGAACATTGTATTGTATGTATGATACATAATAAAAAAAAGTATTATAAAATACTGAAGTTTGTGATTATTGCAGAGAATCGGATCATAATTTGGATATCTTTATAGTGAAGAGCAGTCTGTGTAGTATATTTCTTCCTGCAAAGTATAGTAACTGTTGTAGTACTTCATTTTAACATTTAGTTCAGCAGTTTGGTGGGAAAATTGTCCCATTTTGGCAACAAGCATGAAATGTTCAGGAATGATAGTTTAACTATTGTAAGTGAATCTTTTTAGATACCGGGCCATTTTCATTTCTATAGTGAATAAACGTCTATGCAAGGGTCATAGCCTCTGGAGGAACAACTGTCTCTCCCCTCTGACAAATATAGGGCAAAATAAATGTCAAAATACTAATGTTGAAACTGACATAACATCTACTATTTAACTGAACAGTAGCATATTAAGATTCATTATTGAGCTCATCCCATACCGCTGTTAAAATGGGGCACTATACAAATACAATTCCAACACTTCCCAACCTATTTGTCAAATGATGCCCAGATTTATCCTAAATTCCAAATGTTTGTGCACATTTCAGGATTTTTGAGCAGGTCATATTTTCATCTGCTAACATAACAGTATATAATAACATACTGACAGCCATAAACAAAAATGCAGCTGCAACTAAGAGTATTATTTGTGCATTTTGGAGATTTTTAAGAATTCTGCTCCCGAACAATAACTTGCTTTCACATGTGCACAAACTATGGTTTGATCTAACCTTCCATCCAGTTGCATCCATTCTACCCTATATTTCAGACCACATCTCCACAAAAAAAATGTCTGTATATATCACCAACAGAATGTTTGAATGAAACAGTCTGTTGATAGTGGAAATAAACAGCTAATCTTTAAAGAAACAAATTAACAGGAAAAGTAAGATTCATTTTTATTAAATATTCATAACAAAGTATAAAAATATAAATTATAATACAATTATATTTCTGTCTTGGACTATGGAGATAACTGATGTGATAGCTGGGACCCAACAGTTTGTTCTGAATGTAGACATTAAAACTTTTGATTTGATACAATTATAAGATTAAAACATCTTCAAGTTTATGATCTAGACACAATTTAAGTATGCTAAATGAACATACACATTACAGATGGACATGGGATAATAAACTAATTACAAATGTACATAGAAGTTATTATAAAAATTATGAGCGTGAGGATCATACGAAAATAATTATGAAACCAGTTTGTGGATTGTGTTATTCCCTGAGCGAGAGCTTTCTTTATTATCCACACCGAAAATTCAATTGTCTTTAAACTTGCAGAATAAATGACGACGTTATTAATAACTTCATAAAGCTCACGATTCTCTGATGCCATTTAATACAATGTATCCAGACGTTGTAAAACTGCAATGTGTTTAGCCTACATAATCGTACAATTACACAGGAGTGACAAACAGAAACCAGTAAACCGCACGGTTTTTGTAGTGATCTCCTATTATGTACTGAATAATACACAATAATGTAAAAAATATATTTATTATTTACAAACAATGTTCTTTTGGTGTATTTAACGTTATTAATAACTACACAAAAGTCAATCGATCGTTACATTCTATGATGTCATTTATCACTACATATGATGTTGTAAGGGAGCACGTGAAATCGTTATTACTCATGTGTATTACTAATTATATTTCCCCGTATATTTTGAACTATATGGATAATAAAAATTAATAATTCTAGATGGACATGTTGCAAGTAAACATTATTAAATGACACACACACGTTAATGATTCATGATATTAGTAATGTTATTCAATGAAGAACGTGTAAAATGAGTTACATAGCAAAATAATAAAATATTATCATTCAAATTTTAATTAATTGTTGAATATTGTTTTAAATACCTGGTAAATATTAACATAATGTGGAAAGATTTATTTTCATTTTCTTTAAGGCTCATTATAGAACATGCCAAGATGTTTCAATTAATCCAGAAATGTAAATAAAATTAGATTTTGACTTGTTGAAATTTTAAGTTTATCTCAAGAAAACTACAATAAAAACTATTTTGAGCACCTAACATACATTTAATTGATGAAAAAAAAAATCAAAACTATCCTCCGCATGTAAAATAAACTGTTAAAACAATGAGAAAATACATTTTGAAAATATATCCCATATGTTTAGGCAATACATTATCGAAAACATCAGATCTATTTTAAAAATTTAGTTACAGTGGACTATCTAAACCAGCATTTGTCTAATCCATATTTCCATGTAAACCAGCATGATTTCAAAGTTCCATCTAGCTCCATAACTCTGGATAAAATCTGTCTATACCGACACTGTACAAACTAGCATATTTGATTGGTCCCAACTGGATCTGGTTTAGACAGAGTCCACTGTATATATATTATTGAAAACATTGAGATTTAACAAATAAATCATCAGATTTGTTCCTTTAAAAATATAGCTTTTCAATGTTTGTAAATAAATATACATATTCAGTTATATTAATAACGAAGGTGTTTGATTGCATAGTACAATACAATACAATAATTATAATATACAGAAACAGACATCTGATCTGTGTTCAGCCAACAATACATTTTAATATGTATTACTACGTGAGCCATTCAGCCAATATCGTAGAATTTTGTATCAATACATTTCAATACGGGTTTGGACTGAATATTATTTGTAGGTAAAGTATTGTAGTGTATGAAATGTATTGTCAGCTGAACTCAGCCCTGTTGTAAACTGACAATAGGTCTATAATATGCAGTCATACACAGACTGTAAAACACTGATAAATCAGTTAGTTTGGATGGAAAATGCATGGACGGAATGCTCCGAGTATCACAGAGAATGCTAATTACTAAATTAATGCTGGAATACACAATACATTGTCAGTGTTTCTCTCGATTAGAAACATTACTTGGTGCTGCTGTAACTTTTCGTACGGCTTTAGGCAACTTATCTCTTGGATAAACGTCATCAAATGATCGTCTGCCTCTGTGGAGGGACTTTGGATCGGTTTGTTTGCTATGAAAGATTCTATTGTCTGATTCTACTGTTCTGAATGGTCTGTGAGCTGAATTATTCTTCCCATTTCCAGAGTGCGTAGGATTGTCACTGCAAGCTATCTTGCTGGTATAGCTGTGAGAGGTGGTTCTATCTCTAGGAGAAAACAAAGTCTTTTCTTCTGACAAAGATGTAAGCCAGGGTAATTCTGAAGTTGTACTATCTGTCATGTCGGTAGGAATTGAAATGAGTCCAAACTGCATTTTATTTTTTCCAGGAAATTCCTTGAACTGATTCAACAATGTTTGTTTTCCATTAAACCTGGCATCATCAGGATTCGTCTCTCCTCGAACCGGTGACACACCAAAAAGATCTTTTGACGACTTCACTGTACGATTCTTCCCTTCCAGTTTTTCAGGAGCTGGATTAAACTTCCTAGGTGATGGGTTGCCAAGTCCCAGGGACTGCAGGTTTAACAGAACTGGCTCATCCATGCCTGCATTGTCAGCTGAAACAGGCAGGTGTTGGCCCACCAAGCGAAGATCACCATCTGAAAGACTGCATGTGGATAACAGACTTGTCGATGGTGAAGCGTTGGCCAGGCTTTGATTCAGTGGTGTGTAAGTGTAGTTGACTTGAATCCCTGCCACGGACAATCCAGCAGAACCGGCAAATTTATTCAGAGTCAATTCTGACTTAGCTTTGGATAATCTCGGCTGGAATGAGGTTAACTTTGGTGTAACAAATTCATCTTCCATGCTTTTCGTGACCTGACTGCTCCCATTGGAAACTGGTTTTTTAAAGCCGAATGTTGGAGACTTTGACTTGGGTGGAGCCATTGTAAACCTCTCCTCTCTTAGGATCTTGTTCCTAGGTAATTCCAACCTCAATTCTCTTTCACTGTCTCTACTGAATGTACCGCTATTTAAAACTTGACTCAACTGAGCACCGTCAGACTGACCATCTTCAAATGTTTTTCTCTGCATCCGATTGCTCCCTGCATCACTTGACAGTCTAGGGCTAGATCTATGAGTAACAGCATTATCAGAGATCAGTTTGCTCCCTGCATCACTTGACAGTCTGGGACTAGGTCTATGAGTAACAGCATTATCAGAGAACTCTGTCATCTCACTGTTTGAATGTCTCGGTGGTCGACACCTCACTGTAACACGATTACTTGAACAATCTGTAGCTAATGCCGGGTGATTACCTGCATCTCTGGTAGGCGGAGATTCATTGAGAGAATCTGACATATCAACATCTATAGGATGGAATGAAGTATCACTGAAATAACTGAAATTATCAAATCTGGCTTGATGATCAGATCTGGCTTGATGATCAGATTGATGATCAGATCTGGCTTGATGATCAGATCTGGCTTGATGATCAGATCTGGCTTGATGATCAGATTGATGATCAGATCTGACCTGATGATCAGATTGATGATCAGATCTGACTTGATGATCAGATTGATGATCAGATCTGACTTGATGATCAGATTGATGATCAGATCTGGCTTGATGATCAGATCTGGCTTGATGTTCTGACAGACTCGTGTGTTCGTCGTCGTGGCTGGAGACGTCACTGCCAGTGTGAGTGTAGTAGCTGTGCTGAGTGAGAACGCTGCCACTGGTGCAGGAAGACTTCCGACTGTGATTCAGATCACTCGGGGTTGTGGATCTCGAGCTGCAGAAACTGATGGTCAGTTGGTCCAGTGCCTGGTCAATCGCTGCCAATTTATGCTCCAGCTCAGCACTACAAAAGATGACAAATAACTTGAATGTTTTTGTTTTTTACCAGTAATTAATGAAACACATTTAATTATTTTTAAATGTTTTAATTTAAAAAAAAAATTCTTATTTATTTATTATTATTTTTATGCTCCAGGTCAGCACTACAAAAGAAAACAAACTCTGTGTCATGACTAGTCATTCAAGTTATTATATCTGGTTCAGGCATAAAATATGATATAGACAATTTTGTACCAAAAACAATTAATATGTTTATTTTTATAGCACAATGCATTAACTTAATTAATAAATGATATAAGTTCTTTAGTAAAACAAATTCACTTTTTTCTGAAATTGAAAAATTGATAAATCGTGTTTTGGACCTGAACTCTTCAAATATAATAACTTGAATGCCTAGCATTCCATAACTGGTTTAACAAAGGTCATGGTTTTCCTATCCTGTATGTAGGAAAGATGCACGTGCTGTTTATCAGAAAGAGTAGCCTTTGTGGTGGTGGCAGGTTTCCTCTCTTCTATTAACAATATCTGTCCTGGCCACACTGCTCAGGAAGCTGAGATGTGCACCCATGACAGGATGCTTGAACCTTTATTGGATGTAAGCATGAAAACAAGTATAAGAACCAACCAATAACGAAGAAAGCCATAGAGGAATCTGTTAATATTTTGGGATAGGGTAGAAGTGGAGTTTTTAAATACCACTCACATAGAAACTAAATGAATTTCTTACCCAGCAAGTTCCCTTTGAAGGAGTTTCTTGACATTGTTTTTGTAGAAATTATTCAGTTGTTTTATGCTGACACGCCTCTGTTTAGAAATATTATCCTTAACAGTCTCCGACGCTCGCACGTGTGTTTGTGTTGTGTGCTGCATTACGTCGTCTAGAATGAAATAACATGGAGGAATTTATAATTCAACTTTCTAAAGTACACAATGGTAATATAAAATATTCTTATAATGGAATTTTTATTAGAAAAATATTAGAGGTGGCAATACAATTCTAAAACAGTACAAAAAATAAGTACAATTAGGCAAATCCAGGGAGGCACATGGTCTGCATGCCCCCACCCCCATACAATAATGACAAAAAGGCATTTTTTGTGTACTTTTTCAGTTACACATATTTTACTCTCAGGTTGCAGGAAATTGCATCTATAGCACTTCATTTCAACCCCATACCCCACACATGTTCAAGTATTGACATCTCATTTGCACTCCCCTTACAGATAAATCTGGATCTGCCCCTGGTACATGAATAGTTGTAATCAATTTATAACTGTTATTAATCACAATTTCTAAAATAAAATGTTCCCTGAAATGAGTAATTGTACATAAAATAAACAATTGCTAATCAATTTACAATTATTGCTAATTAAAATTTCTAAATATTTTTACCTAAAATGAATAATTGTACACAAAATATACAATTGCTAATTAATTTACAATTGTTTCTAATGAAAATTACTAAAATAAAATTTTCTGAAAATAAAAAAGAATTGTTGCAGCCAATGTTTAAATGAGCTAGTAGTGTTAAGAAATGCAAACCTTTTATTTTTCTAACCGTGTCGATATACTGTTCTCTCAAATCCAGCAACTCAAAGTCATCCAAATCATCAGTCTGCAAGAAAAGAAAATAACATTTTACATTGCACAAAACTTTCTCACTCATTCCTTTTTCTCTTTTTTGAATTATATCCTATATCTTTCCCATTCTGGCCATTCAACTCCTTTTGCCATCCATCTCCACATTCCAGTCCCTGTCTCTCCCACTGCGATGGGTGCTTGTCTCTTGTGGACATCTGTGCCACACACCCGTATTTTCTCATCAGCTGTTGCTGTTGGCTTAGTCTGACCACTTCGGAGAGTGTTCAATGGCTGCTTCTGCCATTGTTAAGAGGCACTTGCAACAATCTACTATACTCCACTACTACCAAATATCGTTAGTGCTGTGGGTCAGACCAGCTTTATTGGCAGTAGAGGACAAGGAAACCAGGTTGGTGCAGAGAAGCACACAGAGACTGCACCCATGGAGGAAGTTGAGAGGTAGGTTATGGCATGGACAGCTCACAAGACAAAATCAGAGGAAATTAACTGAACAGGATCAAAACAGGAAATCACAAGAGAAATAACAAAACAACTTTTAATAAGCCACAGATTTTTTTTTAATTTCCTTCCCTGTAATCATCTGGAATGTTAAATGGTTTATATTGCAGTTTATTGTGCCATTTCAGTGTCTGTTTACATAAGAAGCTGGTACAATCACTACATGTAGCTCAGTCGATAGCGTGCACACCTTTGAAGTGGTCGGTTGTCGGATCGATCCTTCTCAGTGGACCCAGCTGCAGTTTGAGCTATTTTCCGTTCCAACCAGTGGTCCACAACTGGTTCATCAAAGGCCGTGGTATGTACTGT
>JAUTWP010005902.1:0-14135 GCA_033042655.1 Cyathermia naticoides
AGTGTTCAATTGAACATGGTTAACACCAAATTGGCTACTAAATATAAAAGTTCGGGTGTTCAATTTCACCCCATGAAATAAATTTGTAAATACAAATTTAACGAACCTACCCCCCAGGGTAAACATGATGAACACTATTTTTAATTTACTCGGTTGGCTTGATAAAATGTTAAAGTGTTCAATTGAACATGATGAACATGATTTGTAATTTATGACTGATTGACGGTGCGGCGAGGCGAAGCCTCGCCGGTGTTTTAGATAATTATTTACTCCGTTTAAATATTCAAGTGTTCAATTGAACATGATGAACATCAAAATTAAATAAATTGCCTGTTAAAGTGTTCAATTGAACATGATGAACACCAAATTGGCGACTGAATGTAAAAAGTTCGGGTGTTCAATTCCACCCCACGGAATAAATTTGTAAATACAAATTTAACAAAACTATCACACGGGGCAAACATGATGAACACTATAAAATAAACACCATAAACACTATTTATAAATTATAATTTATTAACATATCTCACCAAACAAAAAAACATAAACAAAAAAAACGGCTGAGCCGCTTTTTTTGAATCTAAAGATATTACCCAGCCTACCACTCAAATCTCTCAATAAAATCAACAATCTTTCCCTTGATGCTTTCAAAAACAGTTGTCCGCTCTGTTAATTTAACATTGTTCTTTAAACTTAATATCTCATCCCTTCGTGGTAATCTATCAGTGTATAAATATTCAGCGATAACTTCTTCAAATTTCTCAGCATCAATCTTTTCCTCATCTATTATTTCGGTCATTCGGATTCGCTTCTCTTTGTCCCAAAAAATTTCAAATTCATCCTCCACATTATCTTTTTTATCAATTTGAGGAAGATTCTCATTAATAAATTTCTCGATTAAATCTTTCTTCTTTCTCAAAGAAATATCTCTATCCATAATTTTTAGAACTTCTTTTGTCTTTCTCTCTCGTACCTTGTCAGATGAAACATCTTTTAATCCAATAATCAATTTAATAATGTAATCATAATTCACTTTATCTCTACCAATTAATTCTAACTCAAAATCAATTTCATCCAGAATTGAAGCCAAATCTTTATCTCCAGAATTTTTTCGTTCTTCATACAAGTCTAAATATTTAGAAAGATAATCTTCAAATCCTTGTTTAGAAATATTTAAATCATCAAAAGTAAATTCGGCAAAAGTTTGTAAGGATGATTTAACCCTCAAAAGGTCTCTAAATGCTTTTATAAATTCTGCCTGTTGCTCTTCACCTCTTATATTGCTCACATCCTCAGCTTCAGCTGCGCACATTTTAAGTTGGACAAGTTTTTGGTTGAATTCATCCCGTTGTACTTCATAGGGCTGTTTAAACACAATCTCTTTAGCATTTTCATCACCAAAAAGAAGCAAGGCTTTATCAGTATTCTCTTTTAAATTTCTAAATGACACAATATTTCCGTGGGGCTTTTCCGGACCAAATAAACGATTAGTCCGTGAATATGCTTGAATCAACCCATGATACCGCAAATTTTTATCAACATACAAAGTATTTAAATATTTACTATCAAAACCAGTCAACATCATATTCACCACAATTACCAAATCAATCTGCTTTGTTTTTACTTTCTCTTGCACATCTTTATAATAAGCATAAAAATTTTCCGTTGAAAAATTTGTCCCAAAGTCTTCATTATATTTTTTAATACAGTTTTCTAAAAAATCTCGTGAATGCTCATTTATCACATCATTATTATCAGCAAAAATATCTTCATCCAACATATCAGTAGATTCTTCCTCATTAGCTTTATAAGTAAAAATTGTTGCCACCGTAAATTTCTTTGGTTTTATACTTTGAAAAAGTAAATAATATTTCTTTAAAACTTCCACTGAAGTGGTAGCAAAAATAGCATTAAACTTTCCACTCTTAGTTTTTGTTTTCCAGTCGCTTAAAATATACTTGGTAATTTTCTTTAATCGTTTGCCACTCTCCAAAACTTCCCGGGCATTAATTCCCTCTACTTCTTGTTCCACCTCAAGGTCAGCCTCTAAAACATCTGGTTCTTTTTTCGTATATCGCCCCACATATTCCACCGAAAATCCTAAAACATTATTATCAGAAATAGCATTGGTAATAATATACTTATGTAAACATTTATCAAAAACATCTTTAGTCGTTACTCCACCAATATTATTTTCCGCAAAAATTGGTGTCCCAGTAAATCCAAAAAGCTGTGCTTTGGTAAAAAACTTTTTAATGGCGGTATGAGTTTGCCCAAATTGCGAACGATGACACTCATCAAAGATAATCACAACTTTTTCATCAGCTAAATCAGAAAATTGTTTTAAATAATTTTCTTTTTTAATAGCAATGTCCAATTTCTGAATAGTCGTCACAATCATTTTTCGCTTAGAATCTTTCAATTGTTTTACTAAACTACTAGTTCTATTTGTTCCATCTACTGAACCATCAGAAAAAGAATTAAATTCTTTGGTAGTTTGAATGTCCAAGTCTTTTCGGTCAACTACAAACAATACTTTTTTAATCTCTGGGTCTCTCCCTAATACTTGAGCTGCCTTAAAAGAAGTTAAGGTTTTACCTGAACCAGTCGTGTGCCAAATATAACCATTTTTATTTGATTCTTGCACTCGCTTTTCAATAGCTCGCACCGCATAATATTGATATGGTCGTAAAATCATTGGAATTTTTAAAGCCTCAGCTAAAACAATATATTCGGCAATCATCTGCGACACCTGACACTTTTCCAAAAACTCTTCAGTAAAATCTTCCAACTTGGCTATTTTATTATTTTCTTCATCTGTCCAGTAAAAAGTTTGCTCATAGCCCTGCTTAGAGTTATTGGAAAAGTACTTGGTATTTACCCCGTTGGAAATTACAAAAATTTGCAAGAAATCAAAAAGTGTTCCGGCAAAAGAATGTTTATGGTAACGTTTAATCTGATTAAAAGCTTCTTTCATTTCCACCCCTCGTCTTTTTAACTCCACTTGCACTAACGGTAAACCGTTAATCAATAAAGTTACATCATAACGATTTTCATACTTCCCAATCTGAGTTATTTGGTTAGTCACTTGGTATTGGTTTTGACACCATTCACTGGTATTAAAAAATTGAATGGAAATGTCTTCCAACTTACTATCCTCATCTCGCACTACTACAAATCTATCTCGCAAAATTTTTGCTTTTTCAAAGCTATTTCCTTTGCTAAGATGATTTAAAATCCGCTCAAATTCCTTTTCGGAAAAAGTGGTTTGATTAAATTTTTCCAGTTGGGTTTTTAGATTTGTTTCCAACTCATCTTCGTCTTTGATGCTCACCCGCTCAAATCCCAGCCCCTCCAACTGCTTCAACAAAGTATTCTCCAATTGTGCTTCTGTTTGTGTTGTCATAGAATTATTTTTAATAAAAAATACACTACTAAAAGTGTACTGTTTTCTATCACAAAAAGCCCCTTTTATCTTAAGAGGCATTGGCCATCATTTCATTATATCGCCGAGAGAGAGCTTTTTGATCTTCTGCTGATTTTCTGGCAGCTTCAACAATTACTTTTTTATGTTGCCCAGATTTAAAATATTTTTTCAAAATCAACTCTTTAAGTTGCTCCTCTTCTTTCTTCTTTTTTGATTTATAAAATACACTCATAATAATTTTTCTAATTCACTTTCATTATATTTCACAATTGCACCTTTATCGTACCACTTTTTTAGAAAACTAGCAATACTAGGTTGATTAAATTTTGTTTTTTCAATATCTTTCTTTTTTTTCTTTAGAATACAATTCAATACTATTTTTTTGCCAAACTCTTTCTTGGCTCGATCCACATTTTCCATGGATTTAAAAAATTGTTTAATAAAATTTTCTTTTTTTATATTTCGCCCTTCTAAAAACTCTCTTTCTTTCGTAAATTTCCAAGCAATAAGTGGATCCATATAAATATAAAATATTTCCACTTCCCGCTTAAATTTTAATGATTTTTTAATTAATTTTCTAAGCGTAGAATACTGATTACCAAAGGTACCATCAAGCAGAAAGGAAATATTATTCTCTAAGCAATATTTTCGCAAAATATCCAATCCCGTATTAGCCGCTCCTTGCACTACATGAGCATTACCCTTTATTCCTTTCCTTACATCCGTTTTTTGATACTGCGGTAAAAATTCTCTAATCGCATCAACATCAATGGAAATAAAAAGTCTTTCATATTTATCTAAACTTATTTTGTTTTCTTTAAAAATTTTTATTATCTTTTTATCTTTCTGCATTTTTAAAAAATGCTTTTTCAAAAAAACTTCTACATATCTTTTAGCAAATTCCGTCTTACCTGCCCCAGGAGAACCAGCCATAAAGAATGTCAAAAAATTAATTGGCACCGGTTTTTTGTCTAAAATAAATTTTTTAATCAATTCATCTTTGTGATTAAGTAAATACTCCATCGCCTCCCTCTCCAATTGTGCTTCTGTTTGTGTTGTCATAAATTTATTTTTTATTTATCAAATTTAAAAGTCTCAAAATTAGGAATATCAATATTCAATAATTCCCCTATAATTGTTAATTGTTTTTTTCTCTTTTCCCATAATGCACTTTCTGGCACTTCATTAATAGAAATTGTTAACATTAAAATTTTATCTTTATTTTTTTTGATAATTCTCATTAAATCTATAAGTAATTTATCTTCTTCTTTAAATCTCTTGTCTTCTGGAAGCAGAGAAAATTCATTCAAATCATCTAAGTCAAAAAAATCTAAATCTAAATCAACAATACACTTACCAGTATTTTGCTTAATGTTTTCAATCACTCTATCAATTATGTTTAATCCGGAATAATAATAAACATTATTATAATGTTCTTTGTGCCTATCACCAACACGAGAATAATTATAATATTTTCTAAACAAATCTCTCTCCATAGCTAAACTTATAAAATTATCATATTTAATACATGGGATATCTTTTTCTACATTAACCAAAAATTTCTTTGATACCCTAAACTCATTATACTGTTCTATATTTTTTATCTTATCAAAATTGGAAATTATATGCTTTAAACATTTTTCTTCGTCTATACCAATCCACTCTCTAGCATCTGTATGTTGATCAATATGAATCAACACATAATTACCCTTATCAATATTTAGGCACTGAAGCCAACACCATAATGCCATCCTGTGATTATCCATAATATAAACATCTCTCTTTCGCCATAAAAATCTATTGTCGACAAAATCTGTCTTTTGTTTTTGTAATATAAATGTTCCTTTCTTTCTATCGATCATAATCTTCAAAAATTAATTTAAAAAAGCAACCATCTGCACAAAATCTTCTGTTAAAATTATTCGGTTTTTGGCTCGGTATTCACTTTGCATGATTTTTATATTTTATTGAGTTTGACAAATCTATTAAAAATGTTATCATAAATACACTTAGTGACAAAGTGGTTTTGTGCCATGGCACTAAAGTAACACTTCATTTATGGGGTTTAATTACTATGCTACATAGTCACGAGGAGGTAATGATTTGCACATAGAGCCCGATTAACAGTTCACTTCTAGAAACGCACACTGCGACATATTGAGAAGTTAGGCAGAATGCTGTTTATGAACCTCTCACAATTTATTCCCTAAAGCCCGCTACTCGGCGGGTTTTAAAATTACCCAAATAAAATTATTTTAACTTCCTGTTCACTTTGCATGGTTTTAGTTTAACATTTTTTAGGATTTGGATGAAGAATCTAAAAAACTTCTCATTTTTATAATAGATGATTTTAACTCATTGTATTCTGGTGCACCATTATCAACCCTGTGATGTATTTGATTTCTTATAAATGTATGTATTGAAACCTCATTTGGATGTATTACTTTCCAAGGTTTGTTTGCTGCTTCACCACAAACATTTTGAAAATAATCTATATCAAATTGTTTTATTAAATTACTAGTCGCATATTTACTCATTAACTCTTCATATAATTCATTATGGTATTCTTCAGTTGCTAAATCAAATGCTACAAAATTAACTTCATTTGCTGACAGATATGATAAAACTTTTTCTTCTGGAATTGATATAACGACTTTACCATTATCGTTTTTTAGCACTTTTACTTCAACTAAATTATTGCTCATTAATTGTTTAACCAATAGTGCGGAGTGAGAAGTAAGAATTATTTGAGCTTCTTTTGAAAATTCTAATAGAATATCGACAAATTTTTCTTGCAATTTTGGATGCAAATGTAATTCTGGCTCATCAATAAAAATAATTAAGTCTTTTTCACTTTGCTTAGCAAGATAAAAAGAAAGTATTAAAGTAAAAATTTCTTCATACCCAGATCCGATATTCTGTAATCGTATTTGTCTTCCGTCTGCATTTTTAATGCACCAAAAAGAACTACTGTGTGGATTTAGATTGTCAATATATGACAAAACAGGAGTTTTGCCTGAAACTTCTTGAAATTTATTGACTGCAGATGATACAAAATCATTCTTTATTACTTGCTTAATGTCCTGTAAGCTATTATCAACCTTTGGAAAATCTGGTATTACTTGAGTACCAGTGTTATTTTTACCTTCTGATTTTAAATACTGATAATCAAAATCTTCCATTAACCTGTCAAATCTTGTACTATTAAATGTTCCAGATTTAATTTGATAAATTCTATTTTTATCTAAATATAAATAATCATTTTCTGTAAATCGTTTTCCTCCCCAAGGGTTATTTACAGATATTCTTAAATCAGGTTTTCCATCTTCTGGCTTAACTTCACTATCTGCTCTAATAAATTTTTGATCTGTTGTAATGATTTTATCAAAATATGTTCTATTCACTCTAGACTTAACTCCTCCATCAAAATAAAATCCTTTTGCTTTAAATGGACCACTTCTGGGCATCACACCCCTAAATTCAAAATCCTCATGAGAAAAAATACTAATCTTGGTTTTTTCTTCTATGTTTTTTACATCACTCAATGAAAAACTTTCTGTTCTATATTTTAAAACTGGCAAAGTCATTGCATCAAGCAAGCTTGTTTTTCCAACAGAGTTTTCTCCTACAAATAAAGTCAGTCCAGACCCAGCATTAACTCCATCTGGTTTTGCTATATTATCAATCTCAAAGGTTTCAAATAATCGGAAATTTTCAATTGTTATTTTCTTAATAAACATAATTTTACAAAAAATTAAATAATACCCATCTTCTTTAAATGATTCTCAAATTTTTTTAATTCTTTTTCAAATTTTTTTGGAGATTTAATATAGCTTTCAATCCTTTCCTCTTCACCTGACAAATGCATTTGTATCATTTGACATTTTTGACAAACATGGTTGAGTGTTCCAGACGGTGACACAAAAGTAGACTGAATACCTACACTATCGTTAACCTTTACAAATTCAGCATGTGGACATAGATTTTGAGCTTTCATCTTCATTTTTTCATCTTTTCTTTTTAAATATTCATTTAGATTGAATTTAAATGAAAATGTAATTTTAATCGCTATAATAGACACTGATATCACAATTATTAGCCATAATATTTCTGAAAAATTTAAATTTATATTCATATCTTTTTTAAGTTAACTTTTAAACAAACAACCTCTGTATCAAGCCTTTTTTCCATTTTTGGGCTTGGATGATTTTTTGATCTGTTGATTCTACTATATCATCAAGGGAAGTTAAAAATGAAGCAATTTTTTGTTGTTCGGAAAGTGACGGAAGTTTAATTCTTATTTTTAAAAATCCAATCTTTGAAATATTAAACCTTGTGCTTCCTTGTGCTAATTTTACAACTTCTTTTCTAAATGGGTGGCTTCTAAAAAGATATTTTGCAAAATAAGGATCCAAGATTTCTAATGACTTTGGTCTAAAACCAAAAGAAAAGCTATTTAAAAATGGCTCAACATTTTTATTCAATAAAACAGAAGAAAATCCTACTTCTTGTGGTGTTTCTGATGAAGTCGTAAAAAATATATCACCAAACTTTGCCTTATTTTGTTTTTCATTTTCTCTAATCTTAACAAAGGCAAATTTTTCTAAATCAATTTCACTTTTATCAAAAATTTGTTTATAGGTTATAAATGGTTCACCTACTCCAAAATCATCCTTTGTCTTTCCTGATAATCCATTAAAGGTTTCCCCAACCTTCCTCAACTTTTTCTCCTCCCAGTTGTCGGTAAATCCGTTAAAGCGGAGTTGTGGGACTTGCTCGCCTTTGGCGGGGAAGAGCTTTTGCATCACGCCTTTTTTGTATTTTTCCAAATCCTCCTTTTGCCCTTTCAAATTCTCCACCCACTCATCCACCACCGACAAAAACCCCGCAATTTTCTTCTGTTCTTCTTTTCGTGGGATGAAAATGGGCATATTAAAAAAATCATCTTGTAAAATATTCATCCTGTCATGTCTCGCTCCATAGTTAGCTATTCTATACATCCATTTATGCCATTTTTTTGTTCCAAAATAATGTTCAAAAAAATCCAATGAATCGTCCGCTTTCATATCTAAAATCGTATACAATGGTGACATAACACCTGTATATAATTTATTTCTTTTTAATGGACCAACTGGGGCATATTTCGAAATTCTTGGATTATAAACAAAGCTACCTTCCTTAACTATATAATATCCATTAATATTTTTCTGATTTGCAATTTCTTTATCAAAAAAATCAATTTGATTTACAATTCCACTAACTGCAGAATTTGTAAGTACTTTTTTATACTTCAATTCTGTATTTTTCTTTTTGCTTTTCTCAAAAACCTCCCCCAACTTTTTCTCCTCCCACCCGCTACTAAAACCCCCGAATCTCAATTCAGGAACTTTCTTTTTGGTTTTGTTTTGTTGTTTTTTAATCATTCTCTTTCTCGCTTATTTTTTATTTAATCGTTCATTCATAATTTTTAAACTATTTATTACATCTTTTTCTATCAATTTATTAATCTTATCAATTTCATCATTTCCATCTATAAACTTTGTTAATATTTTTTCATAGAGAAATGGCGTAAAATGAGGATGTTTTATATATTTTATTATATATACATGTGCTTGCAATAATGATTTTACTGTAGTGTTTATATTGCCTCTAATTACTACTCTTTCTATAACATCCTTCATTGAAGACAACCCTTGTGATAATAGAACTACTTGTTCTTTTTGTTGATTATTTGCTCCAGTGCTCATGTCGAAACTTTTATCAAGTAGTAACATAAAATTATCATGGAGACTTGCTGTCTGAGTTTTTATTGTTTTTAAGTGTGCATAATTTGTTGTTAATTTATTGGCTAAATAAAAATTTTCAGTTTTGATATTGATTAATTCAGCTCTTATTTCAATTGTGTTCACTGGAAAATTACTCAATCCAAAATAATATTCATTTTCATTGATTGTTTTTAGATCTTCTATCATAATATTCAACCTTTTCTCAATGAAACTTTCCAGTCCCTCCTTAAATTCATTTAAATCGTTTATTGAAGTAACTAATATTTCTTCCAATAACTTAAGTCCTTGTTTAAATCTTTTTTTATTTTGATAACGAAACATTAGGATAGTAAAAATAATTGGAACAGCTGACCCAACTAATGTTTGCCATTTATGTGCAAATATTACTATGTTATTAAACTCTAACATTATAAGTTTTTGATTACTGCTGAAACTCCGTTGGCAACTACGCTCCAAAATACTGCTTCAGCTCCATTTTTTAATTTATCCAGTAATTTACTGGTTTCCTTATTGTCTTTTTTAGCAATAGCCTTTTGCAAATCTTTTAAAATTTCTAGGACTTCAGGCGCCAAATCATTTTTTGAAATATTAACGGACTGTTGTGATCCTGGCGAATTAAGATTAACATTTCCACTATTATTTTGGATATTAATACTTGACTTACCACTGCTTTGTTCTACTTCTTCTAAATATTTTTTCATTCTTTTTAATAAATTTTTATAATTATCCCACACTACATCTGCTAAGCCTTCTACTTCTTTTAATTTCTTATGCCAAACATTTAATTCTTTGGTATCAAGAGAATTTTTAAAATCTGGGTATAACATATACACGCCAGATGATGTCATAAAAAAACTATGTGCAACAAAATTCATTAGCTCCTTAAAAGATTTATCAAATATTTTTTTAAATTTATCCAAAACATTATCATTAAATTGAAAAAATATTTTATCACAATCATCCAAATACTTATTAATGAAAGTAATTTCTTCTTGTGTATACCTTGCATTAAACAGGCTATAATTCAAAAAATCATCCACATTCTGTTCTGGAAGCAGTTTTATAAATTTATTCACTCTTTCCTTATCAGTTATTGTTACTATCATGTTTTTAAAAAATTATCTCATTACTAAATTATATCATTGTTTAAAAATTAGAAATTGAAAATTAAAAATTATTTCACCTCCCCCAATTTCTTCTCCTCCCACTCACCACTACCCCCCCCTGTCCACCGTAGCTTTAGCGAAGGTGGGAAATCTCAATCCCGGAATTTTCTTTTTGGTTTTATTGTTTTTACTGTTTTTTTGTGCTTGTTGTGTTGTCATAATGTTCCTTATTCTTTTAAAAAATACTACTTTTTACCTTAAAATCCTTATTTTAAACAGTTTTTGAAGTGTTCCTTATTTTAATCAAAACTTCCCTTAAATGCATATTCTAGATGATTCTGCAAAGAGAATTGCCCGAAAACCCTGTAAATAAAGGCTTTTAGTTTCTCTTTGCATGAAGGTCTGCAAAGAGCGGTTTAAATTTCTTCCCTATTTAATAATTTATACTTTACCTCCTTTTTATTTTTTGTCCTATCACATCCCCATCACATGGTTTTTTTACATTAGTAAAAAATAATCCAAAGGAATTTTAACAATATTGTCTTGTAACTCCAATTCTCCACTCCCGATAATTAAACCATACTTCCCCCTACCTTTTGTTTTAATTAAAGTACGATTCACTTGCTTTACGGTTTCTTTACCAAGTCCTACTTCAATTACTATTTCACTCTTATCAAAGAACCTTAAAACAAAATCCGCTCCACCCTTAGCATAATCAAAAAGAACAATTCCTTTATCTTTAAACTCTTTCTCAAAAATTAAAGCCATATAATCTTCTAAAAATTTACCTTTTATTTCACGACTAATAAAACCGTTTAAAAGACCGGCTCTAATATTTGAACTCATAAATAAAAATTTTGAAGATTTTCTTACCTGCACGTAAGGCTGTCCATAGGGCTTCAATTCAAAAATAATTTCTGCCTTTACTAATGAATCCAAAATTTTATTAACAGTATTAGGACTAAGGCTTAATATACCTGCCAACTTTCCAACACTAATTTCATCAGAGTTTGCTAATAAAAATAATAAATCCGGAATTCTTACCAAAGTTTCTGCGTCAAAATCTCCAGAAATAATTAAATCCTTTTGAACGATATTTATCAAAATCATATTTTTTATTCGTTCCATTGCCAAGGATTGAGTATCTATTTTAGCAGAGAATGGAAAACTTCCTCGCAAGAAATAATCTTTTTTAACTTCCCTCAGGTTACTTATCTCAGAAAGTTTATTTATAATTTTTGGTCTATACGTAGAAATTCCCCCAAACACCTCTTCGGCATTTTTTGAATTAAAAATAATATTATACAAATCAACAGAAAGTTTTTTCTCTGGAAAAATATCCTGATGTAATTTTAAATACTCATTAAATTTTTCTGGTAGAATTCTTTCGGTGATAGTACGCCTTACTAAATCTTTGTTTTTTTGATTTAAAAAAATTGCAGAAGACCCTGTGGCAAAAATTAGAATATTTTGATTGCCTTTTGTTTTGTCAAAAAGTAATTTTAAAAATAAATCCCATTGTTGATCATATTGTATCTCATCAATTAATATTAAAATTTTCTGACCTGGGAAATTATTTAAAATATTATTTTCTAAAAAATCAAAAAAATCTTTAAGAGTAATGCCTTCTGCTAAAAGCCTATCTACGGATATATATATCTTATACCCAATTTTATTTGTATTATTCTTAACATTACAATGTTTATCTGAAATAAAATCGTCAAAGAAATACAATTGTGAAAGCAATGTTGTCTTCCCAACACCTCTAATTCCGGGAAGAATGATAATTTTTTCATCCTCTGATAAATTATCATTGAGAAATTTATTAAAATATTTTTCCAACATCAAAAAAGCAAAGCGAGTTTTATTTTTCACTCCTGATGTAGAAAAAGCATACCCCCTTAGATAGGTGTCTAAATTTGCTTTCCATTCAATATAAAATTGTTCTACAGTTTTGTTCATACTATAATGATATCATACTTTAATTTTGTCGTCAAGGTAGTAAAGACAAAATATTTAACCTTGATTTTCCCTTATTTTACTGAGTTTTCTGAATAATTTTGTTCTTGACACATTACCTTAAAATTTAAAATGGATTACTAATTTTTAACTCCTCACAAAACTCTCCAATTTTGTCTTGTAAATCTTTTTCTCCTTTTTGCAAGTTTTGTAAATTTGTCGCTACTTCTGAAATATCAATTTCCTCCTCCTCTTCAAAGGTGTCTACATAACGAGGAATATTTAAGTTGTAGTCATTCTCTTTAATTTCTTCTAAGCTGGCCTTGTGGGAATATTTTTTAACTTCCCTTCGCTCACTGTAAGTCTTAAATATTTTTTCCAAATTTTCATCTGTCAAATAATTTTGGTTTTTGCCTTTTTCAAATTCCTTAGAAGCGTCAATGAATAAAATATCTGCATTATCCTCCCGACATTTTTTGAAAACTAAAATCGTTGCTGGAATAGATGTTCCATAAAAAAGATTTGATGGTAATCCAACAACTGCATCTAGAAAATTTTGTTTTTCTATAATGTATTGCCTAATTTTTCCTTCCTTTCCACTTCTAAAAAGAGCTCCGTGGGGTAAAACTACCGCCATTGTTCCATTATCCGCCAAGTGATAAAGCATGTGAGTAACAAAAGCATAATCCGCTGCTCCCTTTGGTGCCAAGGCTCCGTATTGTACAAATCTTTCATCCTCAGCTAAAACAGGATCATCAGAACTTTTCCACTTAGCGCTAAAAGGTGGATTAGCAATAACTGTTTCAAAGTCTTTTCCCTCGAATCTATCGTCTGTAAGAGTATCTCCATGTCTAATATCAAAATTAGCAAAATGAACACCATGTAAAATCATATTCATTCTTGCCAGATTGTAAGTAGTCGGATTTAATTCTTGTCCGTAATAGTCAATAACTTCTGCATTTTGACGAAGTTTCAAAAGTAAAGAACCAGAACCACAAGTTGGGTCATAAGCAGAACACACTCGCTTCTTATTCTCTGTAACAATTTGTGCTAGCAAAGAAGAAACTTGAGCGGGGGTATAAAATTCTCCACCCTTTTTGCCAGCACCAGCTGCAAACTCTCCAATCAAATATTCATAGGCGTCTCCCAACAAATCAGATTTTGGGTCATCGATTTTAAAATCAATTTCATTTAAGCGATTTAGAATGTCCACAATCAATTCATTCTTTTTATTTTCGCTGGGACCAAGCTTCACTGAATTTAAATCAACATCGGAAAAAAGTCCGGCAAAATCCTCTTCGCTCTCCGTTCCGGCTGAGGTTTGTTCAATGTGATTCAGGACTTTTTTCAAGTCTTCTAAAATAAAAGTCTTTTTATCGTCTGTTTCTCCTTTTGATTTTTTAACAAGATAATAAAATAATTCTGCTGGCTTCAAGAAAAAACCAAGTTTGTCTAATGAATCTTTTTTCAATTCTTCAATCTCTTCTTCGCTGAAATTATTATCTATGTATTTTCTGTCTTCTCCCGATTCTTCCAAAACTTTATCCGCATACTTTCCTTGGATTTCTGAAAGATACTTATAAAAAATAAAACCTAAAATATAGTTTTTATACTCATCGGCATTCATCTTCCCTCGCAATAAATCGGCAATCGCCCAAAGTTGTTTTTCTAAATTCTTTTTTTGCTCTGATGTCATATTTTTTAAATTAATTTTGGTATGTTATTTTATACCCCAGGGCAGCACCTCTTTCTGCGCTTTGCTTAAAATTCATCTTATCTCCTTTACCAATTTATCATACCTACTCTTAGTCATATTTCTTAAGTTAATTTTAACACATTTCCAACCCCCTTCCATCC